>PVHP010025234.1:0-25709 GCA_004024765.1 Zapus hudsonius | reverse complement strand
TAGGTGAGTATGGACAACCTAAAAATACCTCATTTGGGGGGCCTGAGTGGCAGGAAGTACATGATTCTAGCCACAGTCCGTGGGGATGAGTACAAGGAAGTTTGTCTGATACCCATTGCCAGTCATGCTGAGATGGGAATGCTGGTTCCTGTGGCTAGCCCATGGGGGTTGGGAGACAGGGTTGATGGAGCCAGGAAACGCCTACCGAATTACTGGGGTTTCATCTTAGTCATACATCCTTAACCCTTTGTTCTCCATGCCCTCAGTAGCAGTGCCAACAGGCAGTGCCCAACAAAAGCCAATAGACCACCATCAGGTTGGGAGTTAATCTTTGCAAGCTGTAACACAGATAGAGGTCAAATATCTAGAACTTACAAAGAACTCAATAAATTAAATAATAAAATATCATACAGCCCTCTCACAAAATGGGCCTCTGAACTCAACAGGGAATTCTCAGAGGAAGAAATAAAAATGGCCAATTCTCACTTAAGAAAATGTTCAACATCATTAATCATCAGGGAAATGCAAATCGAAACAACAATGAGATTTCACCTCACTCCAGTAAGACTGGCAATCATTAAAAAAAATCTACCTTCAGGGAGATAGACACCGGATCCCGTACTTTTGGGCTCCCAAAACAAGATGCACTATGGGAGCGAGTGACTGGGAGACTACTAAAAATAGAATCTAGGTAATCCAGAATTGTGTATATTTGTTAACCTACACTGATCTCACTCTCCGATGGAGATTGTGTTTGTATTTTTCAGGATGCAGCGAGAGAGCTGGGGCCCATCCAGACGAACCATGGAGGAGGTTATCCAGTGGAGGGGGGAGGGGAGGGCTGAATCCAGAAATGAAATCAGCTCCCAGATGGGCAGCTTGGGTAATAACAGATCATGTTGCATAAACTTCCAGGGGAACCATACCAACGATATCCTGAGAGGGCAGGAGGCATCTTCAAGTTACACTGACCGATGTACTGAGAGTGCAGAACACACTGCTATAAGGCACAGACAAACAAGTCAAGATGTGCTCATCTTTGGAATAGTGGTGCCCAACCTAGATGGGTATCAACACCTGGCTAATTGGCTTTGAGATCTGCTCAAAGGCAGGGAACCCCTAACTGGTAAGGTGACCCAAGGCAACCTTGAAGGGGGACCAAGAACCCCATCTACGTTGGGAAGTCATCACAAATCATAGGTCCTCAGAAAGACTGCACCCTCCAAATGCTCACCAACCTAGCAATATTTGTTTCAATTGACCAATAAAAATCACACTCTTCACTGGAGACTCTGCTTGTATTTTTCAGAAAGCAAGGAGAACTAGGGACAACTGAACTCTGCCAAAGGGACCTGATTTGATGGAGGACACCCAAACAGGAGACCATTCACCTTAAACTCACCATTTAGATCCCCAACACAACCTCTAAGGAAGTGAGATGATGAACAAAAGAGCTATTCCCACAGCAAGGCAGATAACCTAGAGAAGGACAATGGAGAGATGCACCAAGGGTGCCAAAAATTGTCCAAAATAAAAATTTTACAGACTCTTAAAAACCTAATAACTATGCAAAATATAAACTCACCCACTATGACTCAGGGAAATTTGCAGAAGAGGGGGCAGAAAGAATGTAAGAGTCATGGGGGGGGATAACTAATGAATAAAAGGGAATGTCATCATGAATTCAATGGCTTTATCTAAGAACCTATGATACTGAGATATTATTGTATTAATGTATATAATTATAAGCCAATAAAACCATTTAAAATAAAATGTGCTTCAGGGCTGTCTCTGGAAACCTGGTAGCTCTCTGACTGCAAATGGTGGATTTCAGTTCTCACATGATATTCTGTCCTTCTATTTTCCTTATATAGAGCTCTAAGTCCAGTCCTTTTATAGGGACCATGTTGGATTACTTTGTACTGCAGTGACTTCATCTTGACTTGATATTCTGCAACCTTACTCTTGTTTATATGATACAGTGTTGCGTTTTTATTTGTTTAAACCTGGAGTGCTAAAAGGATATTCCATTCACATCACCATAGCTAATTTTCATTTAAAGTACTTACACATTTTTACTTTTATGAAAAGTTAAAATATATTCATGATGGTTGTACTTTTGGCTTGTGCTTCTTTCAAATTTATTTATGTACTAATGTACCAATTATAAGATGGATGTTTCTTTCCCAGCTATCTTGGACACTTACAGTGAATTTTTATGACACTACATTGTCTCTATATGAACAGTGTGGGTAAGTGGTAGTTGCTCCTGTCAGAGGCATCATGCAGACACCCATGACATTTTCTAATTCTGCTCTTCACATAGTTCCTCAGAATTGGCATCCAGATACCAGCCTTATACTACTTCCCCTCTGAGACTACCTGTCTGTGGGATAACTAAACATAGCCTAATTTACCAGCTCCACTGACCCTCACAACTCCTAGATCTTCCCTCCCAATCTGTGGGTGACTTCTGCTCCTAAAGTCTCTGCTCAAATATCTCAAATAGCAAGAATCAATCAAGTAAAGTATAACCACTTCTCACATACACTGTAGATAAGACACAGTCACTACCTGTCCATCACAGTGTGACCTTCTGGAACTGTCTATTTGCTTTCAACTCCCAAGTTAAAGTTCTCCCATCCTCGCATCCTCACTGAAAGCATGTTGCATAAACCTCTACCCATGGGAGAGTCAATAGAACTCCTTCTCTAATGTTTACCTGCTCCCTGACCTCCAAGAGAGCAGCCTCAGTCAGTAAACAAGGACAGAAGATTCTTTGTGAATGTCCCCTGGAGTCCTGTGATAATAACACTGTACAATCATGAGGGTAAGAAACTAGTACTGAAACAAAAATATTAACCAATCTACATTAATTACTTGGAATTTTGTAATTATATTTGGAACCTTTTCCTCAGTGTTTGTGTTGTTAATCCTTCATTTGTTATTAAGGACTCTGGAATTTTCATATTATTTGGGGATCAATTACTATCATTATTTTGTTGTTTAGTTGTAGTGTTCCTCAAATAATTTCAGTTTGGGCTTTTGGAAGCATGTTCGCATTGACACCTGCATTCTTTTGATATACATCATATTGAAAAGTTTTTGCTTTGTTTACATCCACACTATTACTAGAACATGCTTCAGGCTTTACTGTGCATTTCCCTTCTTATGCCAAAGGTACAGCTCTTTCCCAGGATGCCTATTTTCTTTGATTGACACTTATATTTAAAGGAACTGCTTCTAGGCTTTTTCAGCAGAGGCTAAAAGTATTATATATTTTATCTATAAACATCCAGATTAAAATAAACATAAATTGATGGAGAATTTCTCCTAGCCTTCCGTCACTTGTTTTTTTTTTACCTTTTTTACTTGTTTTTTTTTAAATTCTATCTTTCACAGTAAGACATTTACATCCCATTGATAATCCTTTACTTATGTATCTTTTCAAACCCAGTGCACATGTGGAATTGTTTCAGAATTTATAACTCAAAATCTATAGTAATTACATTTATTAATTAGAAAACAGTCAATTTCCATTTTTAACATGATAGTATTCAGTCTATGATGGTTTACAAATTTACTTCTGCCAGCTCCTCTTCTCCATCTTTTTCATTGTACATAGGAAGTATAATTTAGTGTACTATAATTTGGTAGCTGCAGTCTACCTGCTTAACAAAAAAACAGGGAAAATATGTAAGTACCTTTTTAAATCTTTTATATTTCAACATCTCCTAAAAAGGATATACTTTGAGAGCAAACTGGAGTAAAGGAGAGAGAGAAAAAAAGAGAGATTAGGAGTCTTTGGTGATGACTCCATCAAGCATAGTAGGATCATAGTGGGAAATATAACTCAGTTAATGGCATGAGAAATAGGAAGGATGAGAATTTGGGAAATAAAAAAAAATATTGTTTGTCAGTTAAGCTCCCAGTGTTCTAAATGCAACTTCTGGACTCTGACTCTAATTGTGAGAGCAAGCACCTCTACAAATAAAACTGCTAAGAAGAGTGTTATCACAGAAACGCAGTTTCGGTTGTACAGTAATTAGATTTTAAGGGCGAAAAGAACATCACGTTGCTTTAGATGTTATTAGGTGCAGTAATACTTAATGATACATCTCGATTCTAATTTTACTTAAGTGATATAATTGAAATCCCCACTGTTCCTTCTATAACCCAGCCTCTCCCCCTCACTCAATCAGAGGTTTGTGAAGCGTCCCCCTTAATTAGCTAAATTGTTGTCTAGCCAGACATCTTGACTTTGAGAAAATGGATATCAAGGGATTTGCTTGACAGAGGACCTAACAAAGTCTTCACACAGAACAGAAACATGACAACGGTTCTGAATGAAATTTATGGTCCCGCTGAACCGAGACTCTGCTGCCAGCTGAAGAAACTGCTCCAGAGACGCCAGGACTAATATGTCATCACATCCACAGCTCCTTGATGGAAACAGAGGAAGGACACCCAGATAAATCAGATTTGTCACAGACCTAAGTACCATTAGGAATGTCAGCCGGGATCTGAATGGGCTTCTCAGAGCAATGGATGCAAAGGATTCTCAGCCTTCCCTTCTCAGAACATGTCTCCTCAAGCCAACAGCCATATTTTCGTGGCTTCTTCCTCACTGGATTTCTCTGTAATCTTCCCTGATTGCTGTTTATAGATTATCCCAGTTATCTGATTTATGTTCAAAAGCAAACTAGCAGTTAAATAAAGAACAGCATGTGCTTTGTTCTTCTGTAGCCTTCTTGGGCAGCTCTATCTTCATAATTCTAAGCATCATATGCTATAGAAATAGGCAGTTGTTATTGTCTGAAGCAGATCAGGATAAAGTTATTTAAATGATTTACTCATTCTTTCAAATATGAGGGTATTATTAGAGAAATGCCTATGACACACAGAGAAAGTCTTAGAAATTATATGTCTAAAAAGATTTATATAATTCAGATGTATAAAATAGAGATTATATTTCAAATAAGTTGATATTGATGGAAATCTACTCAAAGAGAAAAAGTAAACATTTTAATTAGCAATGGTAACTTTTTTTAAATTTCTTTTCAACATGTTATAGGAGATACATGAGAACTATGAAGGGTGCCTAGCAGAGCAAGGGTATAGTATGTATTGTTTGAATATTTGAGATGCAGCATTATTTTGGATTATAAAGCTGGTATGAACCAAAAGGGTTTTTAGTTTCATATCCACTAGTACATGAAGACACTATTATATTGAATAATATGCTTCTTTTATGTCATTTGTAAAGGACATATTAGAACTCAGATGAACTATTAGAAATTATTATGAAGTAAATGTTCAAAATTTCATTAAAACAACCTTTTATTTAAAAAAAATCCTGAAATTTAATTTCCTCTATTCATAATAGCACTCACCAAAATAATAATTCAAATATAATTGGAGATATAGATGTAGACTAAAAACACTTACCCTGAGTATAATAGATATTCTCCATCCAAGTCTCTGAAGTGCCTTTCTCATGCCTCTGGATACACGTAGTTGTTTGCTTTCATGAAGAGCAAGTGATTCCTATCCCATCAAAGAGCTTTTATAACTGAATACCTTCCTGGGTATGCACATGCCCTCATTTTACTGGGGTTTTATTTATTTTTAAAGAAATAATTAGTGAATACCATGTCCCAGGAGTTCAGATGAAAAGCAGCTGCTCCTGAGAACAGAGAACTTAGATTATCAAGGGCTGGAGAGATGGCTCAGCAGTTAAGGTGCTTGCCTGCAACACCCAAGGACCAGGTTCAATTCCCCAGTACCCATGTAAAGCCAGATGCACAGGATGGTGCATGCAACTGGAGTTCGTTTGCAGTTGCCAAAAGCTCTGGCACACCAACTCTCTCACAATCGGCCTCTTTCTAGCTCTCTTACTCTCTCAAATAAATAAATAAATAAGTTGATTATCATAGAAGAAAATGATGCACCAAAATCCCACCTGCTTATTAGAAAAAGTCAATATTGAGAGTTAGTGGATGGAAGAGACTTCTGTAGTTGTTGAAATTTTTCAAAATATATTTCATTAAAGAATTATGGAACAACAAACAGAAATATTGAAGGCAAATTGCAGGATTTTATTTGCAACAATGATACTCTAGGATGTAAATCTATCTGCTCATCATGTCTTGTCAACCCAAGATTCACTGTACTCCATTTGCAAGAAACATGGAACTCTTCCAAGAATAAGTGGCATATGAGGATGGGTAGGAATATGTTAAGTAGAAAGGGGCTAAAAACTAAGGGGACAGGAGATATGAGTAGAGATATCTCTGTGGACGGCTAGTTGGTCATAGGTATCTAGAAATGGAAGACTATTACTGCACAGGGATATAGGAATTAAATGTTTCTGACTGGCATCAGGAAGGGTTAGAGTATAATAAAAAGGAAATCATGGAAGAGTATAGAATTTTACCTTTGATCTCAGATGTCTTGAATATGTCTGTGTACTGTAGTCACTCTGGAAATATTAAATGGCTGAATGAATGAGCTTATAAAGATATGAAATTGCTGTATCATCTTGACAAGTACTATGCAAATCTTACCTGCTCATATTTTCTCTTTACTTTTATTTTCCTGTTTTGTGACTATAAAAATGTAAATCACTCTGAGTTATGCAACAGTTTGAGTATGCTGAGAAATGTCTCATGGGAAATTAAATATACAAAATATTGTTTGGGAATTGAACAGAAGGAAGAAGGAAATTTTCTGCTTCAATATAGGTCTGGTGCCTAAATTTCTGAAAAAGGATGGAGGACTGGGTAGGGGAGTCTCAGACCCCAGTACAGATGCAAGAAACTTATGCTCAAACATATAGTTAAGTCCCAAAGCCAGTGACTCCATAGAAGAGCCCTGCATCTCCCCCTGAGAGAGGGTCAACATAGCTGTGGTGGGGTGGATTAGGGGATGATGTATAGAAAGGAAATAACACCAGTGCCAGGAAGGTGGAAATCTACCCAGTGCCTTCCAGGGGCATCAGGAAGGCCAACCTGGGGCAAGAAAAGAGAGAAGAGGATGGAAGGGTGCGGTAAGGGCAAATGATAGAGACACTTTTTTATTTAAATATAATGAAACACTACCATGTAAAAGTTATATGTATATATAAAGGAAAGTAACACACACACACACACATATATATATATGGTAAAAATGGATACATATAAAATTCTTTGTGTATGAGAATTTCAATAACTTTTCAATGGTGTATATCCTAAATTTTGTTGTTTTTTTCCCCTTCTACTTACATTATACTATGTTCAAATTAAGGTGCATTACCTGTCTCCACAAACATTAACTATTAATAACTTTTTTATTTCTTCATTAGGAAAATGATCAAAATCTTTGCTCCCAATTTAAATTATATATTCTACCATTGTTATTTATTGACACTCTAAATGTCTTTATCTTACATAAATATCATTTAGTATTCATTATTTTCATTCCAATTTTTTGAATAGAATTGTGTACAGGGCTGAAGATGTTTGGATTACTAATCTATAGTGGGACTAGGGTCCTGCAGTAACCCATTATTTTGGGGTTGGGATTAATCTGTCTTTACATCTAGAAGTATTTGTGTTATTAAGCATGTATAGGTAGAATTATACTATCCAATCAACAAATTACTCCCATGATCATTATGAAGTGGCATTTGTTATCTCCTTTGACTAACTTTGGAGGATCAGCCATTTATCAGTTTTAGAACTGTAATACCAGCTTATTTCCTCATCCTTTCATGATAAAGTTGTATTGCCTTTAATTGTAAAGTGTTTTTCTTGAAGGCAACACATAGATGCATCCTGTTCTTTAATTCTATTTGCTACTCTGTGCCTTCTGGCTGGTGAACAAAGATATTCATACTCAAAGTTGTCATGAACGTTGTGTGTTCATTTCTATCATTTTGTTGATTTTCTAGTGTTTATGGTTTACCTTTTCCTTGTCTCTTTAATCATGGGCATACTGTGACTGATGTTTTTTATTTCCTGTAGCCTCAGGAAATTGGTTTTCCCTCTTTTCAGTCTGAAGAATATTTTTAGCATCTTCTGTTAATGTTGGCTTAATAGTCATGATTTCCTTTAGTTTATGTTTATAATAAAAAGATTTTTTCTTTCTCCTACAATTATGACAGATAGTTTTGGTAGATATATTCATCTGTGTTGGCAGTTACTGTCTTTCAGAACTTGTAATGCATTATCATATGCTCTCATGAGTTTTCAGGTTTCTTCTGAGAAAGTTAACATAATTCTCAGGGGATTGTCATCCTATGTGACTTGGTGCTTATCTCTTACAGCACTGAATATTTTTCTTTGTTCTCTAAGTTTAGTGTGTTGACAATAATGTGCATGGGAAGTTCTTTACTGGGCTTGTTAATGTGGTTTTCATCTGAATCTGCATGGTGTTCTTTCTCTAGTTCAGGGAAAGTTTTAGAGATGATTTTACTGAATTTGTTATTTATGTCTTTAGCATGAAAATTTTCTTCTTTTTATGTGTGTGATACAAACGGTGGGAATTTTAATAATATTCAATATATTTTGTTTGCTCTTTTTATACTTTCTTCTTTTTTGTTAATAGCTAAAGGTTCTAAGTAATTTATCTGCTTTTCCTTCTGTGACATTCAGTCTTCTACTTGATCCATTTTGTTGGTAATAATTTCTACTGGATTTTGGCTTAGTTGGTTTTTCATTTCTTAGATTTAATTTTTCAGTATTTCTATCTCCTTTTTGCATTCCTCTTGCAATGTTCAACTGACTTTCTTGTTTCATTGGTTGTTTTTCTATTTTCCTTGAACTCATTTAAGAGTCTATTTGTATACCATTTTTAAACATTTTTATTATTACCCTTCTGAATTTTTCTAATACTTTCTCATTTTAATCCATTACTATAGAATTAGTATTTTTGAAGAGATTATACAGCCTTTTTATGTTTCATTCATTTCTTCATCAGAACTTGTACATCTTTGGCCATTTTATTAGTTGGGTATGCTTTTATTATCTATATTTATTTAGTTCATGTATTTTAATGTTCAAGTAAGATTAGATTGTATTATGGCAAAAGTGTAGATAACCACTCATTCAACATACTCAGGACACTCATGTATAATAATGCCTTTACATTATTCCAAAGTAGAATATTCAATACAAAAATAACCAAAAAAGTCTCTAAATTTGTGTTTTGGACAATTTTTGGCATCCTTGGTGCCTCTCTCCATTATCCTTCCTTAGGCTATTTGCCTTGCTGTGGGAATAGCTCTTTTGCTCGTAATCCCAGCTAGTAAAAACTGTCATCATGTTTTTTTTTTTTTAACTTCAATAACTATTGGTAGTCCCGATAACTGTAGAGCTGATATGGTTGAGGGGAGCAATACACTATGGCAGTCCCCACTAACCTCAGCAAGGCTGTTACATCGTGTCTGATTCTCTGTGTTTCTAGATCCTTCTGTGCTTTTCACTTTCATGAGTTTATGCCCTATTTAGGTCCTACAGATGAGACTTAATTTTTAATTTCCATATAACTTCAAACTTATTATTTGAAGGTGCAATTTTTTATTTACTCAATATTTATCAACTGTACATAATTAGTACAGAGATATTGTCTTGTAACAGAAATTAAAAGTGTTTATGTCTTCCCCCTTCTAAATGTAATTCTTTATAACTTCCCTTTTGTGTTCACTTCAATGGAAAAGCATTTATAAATGTAGAGATGATACTCCTCGCCTCCTTATCGTTACCAACTCCATGCATTTAACAAAGTGTTTTGAAGTTCTACCACATGCAAGGCACCATTCAAGTCCCTGGTGATGCATTACTGAAAAAGATAACACACTCTTCATGGGCTCACATTCTAGTGTGAAGTGACAGATGGGAAGCCATAAGCATCATAAGAAGGTAAATTATACTGTGTGCTATGGGAGACATAAAGTATAATCATAAGCAAGAAAAATGAGATAGGTGTATAAATGTGCTATTGAATCAGGCAAAAATGTAGGGTTTTTTTTTGAGAAAGTAAATTATCAAGAAAACTTGAGCACTACAAAAGATGTATTCGATACTCAAAAAACATATTTAGGAGAAGGAAATTCCAGGCTAAGAGCTAGAGGAAAGAAGTTACACGTGTAGTAGCCCTGGACTACTCCTAGAATTGTGTAGAAGACAATATAATGGAAAGCAATGACACAGACAATAGGAATTCCCACCAGAAAAGCAACAGTGACTCTCCTTATTGAACATCAAGGTGGAATGAAAGCAGGAGCCATTGTCTGGGTTGTTGGTGAAGAAAAGTTACCTGACCTTTGTATTATAAAATATTACTGTCTTCTAGGCTGAATATATGGAATGGTGATGCAGGAGGTTATAGGCATCAATACAATGATGCCTATGAGAAAGAAGAACGTGGTAGAAAAAGTAGAAACAAGAGAACTAGTAGAGATGAGGCTATAGGGTTAGAGTTGAGAGACAAAAAAGAAACAACAAACAGAATCTCCAACTTACAATAGCATTGATTAGTACATGGAAGTAGATAAGCTCTCCAGAGATGTGGAGGAAAGGGAGAAAGGGTGCAGGCTGGACTCAGATAACAGATACTGATGGCTTGTAATGTTTGTGGAAGAAGAGACATGATCAGCAATTGATGACTAGGAATGGCGAGTGAAAAAGAGGAAAATCAGCAGACTTTGGTTTCCTGGAGGTTAGAAAAAAACCATGTATTACTAAAGGAGTTTGCTGTTAGTAAGACAGGTACTACACTACTTCAGTCCCCACTCTCCATGGTGACCAAGGGTGATACAGCCTTTTCCTTTACAGTAATCCTACTGTCCCCAATGATGGGGAAATGAGAATTTAGCATAAATATGGTCAACCACTTGGTTGATTACTTGTCAAATATTTTGTCAATTTTCATATCCCTTTCCTCTCTATTATAAACATCTTCCTCACAATACACCTTGCTGCATTGACCAAGACTTTTCTGTTTAGTTATTCTAATTTAGTTAGTTATGAATTACATCATGATGTGCTTTTTGTAAATTGTGTTAAAAATTACTAGGTTCGGATTGCTTCATAATTTCATAAACCTAATCTTTATTCACAAATAGAATGCTCCATAAATATAAGATTGCACCTGCTTTTAGCTATATAATTAAAACATTGACTAGTTCATATAGTTGTATTATCTTTTTCATGAATTATGACTTTGGCTAATTTCAGTAAACCCTTTTGCACTTGACTTTCTCTTTTAAGATTTCAATTACACATGCTCAATGGTGGTGGATACTATTAATATCTATTTGTCATCCCCATCCTCTTCTCTTGCAGCACAGAGATACTGGAAAAGTGACCTATCACCTGCATGATAAAAAGTATATTATTCTTTGTAAAAAAGAACATGTTTACACTGTCTTTCCAACAATGTATTATTACAAATTTTCTTTTTTATCATTATTAATAGTTTACTATACCTAATGTAAAAATTCAAACTTTATTATTAGTTTATTTGTACAGAAAGTATCATAATAGATACTCAGTTCTGCTCTAGTGCATGCTTCAGGCATTCATCCATGATCTTAGGATGTATCTCGTCCAGACTGGAGAAAAATGATGTTCATAAGGAATAAATGTTTTACCGTCAGCTTTCTACTTGCTGTGCAGAAAGAACCCAAGCAAAAGTGGCTTGTGGAGGAATGGGTTTATTTGGCTTATGGACTCGAGGGGAGACTCCATCCTGGCAGGGAAAATGATGGCATGAGCAGATAGGTGGATATCACCTCCGCCACAGCACTGGAAACAGTGGCAGGAAGGTGTGCCAAATACTGGCAAGGGGGAGCTAGTTTATAACCCCATAAGCCCGCCCCCAACAACACAGCTCCATCGAGGTTGTAAAACCCAAACTGCCATCAGATGAAGATTGATCATTCAGAACGCATTTGTTTGTTGGGGACACCTGGATCAAACCATGACAAATGCGTACAGATAGTTTTTATATTCTCTTTGTTATATTGTCCTATCTAAAAGAAATGACTTGAGTGTGTTTTTATTATGTCTGCATATTTCCAATAAAAATAGACACTCTTAAATACTTGCTTTTCAATTACTTCATTGCAAGTCTCTATGCTTCTCATTTCTCTACCCAAGGGCATTTTCACCTTGTCTTTCACAGTATAATTGCTATTATTATCATTAGGTGAGAAATGAACTCATTTTGATTGAAGCACACAGTCACACACTTCAATGCTTAGCATATAGACATAAGTATTCAGGCAATACAGAAACATTTTATTAGTAGTATTAATGTGCTAATTAGTAAAGACAATGGAATATGCCATTATAATTTATTTTTGAAAGCACACCATGGAATAGCTCAAGAAGTAATTTTGGGCTAAAGAGATGTCTTAGTGGTTATGGCGTTTGCCTTCAACTCAGAAGGACCCTAGTTCGATTCCTCAGTGCCCATATAAAAACCAGATGCACAAGAGGGCACATGCGTTTGGAGTTCATTTGCAGTGGCTGGAGGCCCTGGCTTGCTCATTCTCTCTGTCTGCTTCTCTCTCTCTCTCTCTCTCTCTCTCTCTCTCTCTCTCTCTCTCCCTCTCTCTCTCTTTCTCTCTCTGATAAATAAAATATTTTTAAAAGAAGTAATTTTAAATCCCAGAATGTTTTTAATTAAATGTGGCTGTTTCTGTATATATGATGATTTTTAATAACAGTTTTTCATTAATGATCAATTAAAGAGAAGATTATTTCTGGATTCTTATGATCTTATCATTAAATTATCTTATAAAATAAAGATTTGACACCCTGAGCCTACAGAGTGACTTCCAGCCTGGGCTAGAGCAAGATCCTACCTCAAAAAAACAAAAAAAAAAATCAAGATTTGAGTTTTATCACAATGTCAGACAAAGGAACAAATGTGGTAAAAATCTGTTAAAATGTGTGCTTAGTCATTCTTTAGTAAAGAGCTAAATTGTATAATGATATCCCAAAATGGAAATACTAGCAAATGTTTCATTAATAAATTCATTTGTTAATAGTGTTAACTAAAATAATAAGCTTAAATGTTGAGTTATTCACCATTAGAGAAATTCTACTTCCATTTTTAAATGAATCACACTGAATCCTTACTGTATATGAATTCATAAAAAAGAAGTCAGTGTGTTACATTTCATCATTCTCTCTGGGAGATTCATCTTTATATAAGATACACATGGATAAATGTAACTTTGATATGTGACTTTTCCAGAAAATAAACTAATAGATAAAGAAAATATAAGTGAAAAGAGAATTGGTAACAGGAATTCAGGGTGTTGTTTACTTCTGAATGTGAGTGAGGAGAATATAGTATCTGAGGGACATTTCTGTTCTTTTTCATTTTTTACTTACTGACACCTAATACTATTTTAAGTTTTTTTTTTCCCTTTCTGTTGACTATGATCCTCCCTTCAGGACAGGAACTGCCAAGTATTTGAAGAGATAGGTTTGACAGTATTGTGAAGGAAGCCAGTAGTATCATATTTTGAAGAGAAAAGAAACCAACATTTAGTGCATTAATATATACAGCAAATTTGTTGTTGGGCTAGGGATATGTGTCAGTGGATAAACAACTCACCGATAAAGAATATCCAAGTTAGATCCTCAGAACCCAGGTAAAAAGGTAGAAGCTGTGGTAGGCTTCAGAAATTCTTGGATGATAAAGGCAAGATCAGAGCTGGAGGCAGCAGAATTTCCTGAAACTCTTTGTGAGCATAGCAAGAAAAAAGAAAAGAAAAGAAAAGAAAAGAAAGAAGGAAGGAAGGTTGAAGGAAGGGAAGAAAGAAAGAAAACAGAAGAGAAAAGAAGAGAAGAAAAAGAATAATATCACAGTGAGAATAAGAGAAACAGGGCTGTAAATAAAGTGGATGGGTGAGGATGGGCTGGAATGTTGGAATGCTATCCTGGATCTCCATGTGTCTCATGGCATAAACACATGTACACACGCATATACACAGATTAAGTTTTAACACTTAAAAAGAAATAAAAGTCATTGACATCTGAATCCTTCAAAACAAGGATTCACTGTCTGTGCTAAATGAAATGAAATGCAGTTCATCACCCACGGTCATCGTAGCTCCTTTATAGTTGGTGTGTGCTTTCTCCTATGGGCCCAGATCCTTCAAGTTAGGCTGACTAGCTCTTTACACACTTTCTCGTGTCTTTACACACTTTGTCGTGGCTGCCAAACTTCTCCTTCAGGTAAAGCCACCAGAAGCCCAAACTTTTGGCATCTACCAGTAGTAAGCTTTTGACTCCACCTACAAACATTTCAGCACACTTTTCCAACCTTAATCAATGACCTCCAGTGGAAAATACAAGTAGAAATCCCAGCTGTGTCACTTACTAGTAAGGTTTCAGAAATTCATATTACTTGCTGTCTCAAATACTTAGTGAAATAAGACCTCAACAATAAAGCAGCCTTAATACTCACCCACCATGACTCAGGGAACTGAGTGGAAGAGGGGGCAGAAAGATTGTAAGAGCCATGGTGGAGGAGAATATCCAGAGGCACCGCCCCCCTTAGTAACAACACATAAATGGGGGGTAGAACCGGGTTGACTCCTAGGCTATCCATATCCCCCTACCCCATGGGCCAATCCAGACTGCCCATGGAGAGGATATCCAGCTGATTGGGGACAGGGAAGAGGGAAATCAGGGAACTGGGGACAACAACACATTATTTGCTCATTCAGTGTATGTAAATAAGGATAATAAAAATGTAATTTATTAAAAAAACATTGTACAAATAATAAATTAAAGACTTGAATTCATTTCATTTTCAGCATACCAACTTGCTATCACACAATAATCAGATTTGAAATGTTATTGCTCTTTTAAAGATGAAATGAGATAATTCTCATGAAAATGGTAAAAACAAAACTCCATGAGTAAAAAATATTATTAATGTGACTTCCTCTTTAAATAATATTTAACAAATGCATTTATCATTCAATTTTAAGAATTACATTTATTATTGTCTATTCCTAAATGATATATTTCTTTTGGAAATGACACCATATTAAGTTGTATATAATTTTAACCATAGAATGAACCAATTTTGGGTGAAATAAGTGAATCATATGGTATGTCATGGGTAAAATACTGATCTAGTAAAACAAAGAAATACAATTCATTTTAGATTGCTCCAGGAGACATAAATATTTCAACTGGTTGAATCAATTTCTATAAAAAAGTTTCTCTGGTAAACTTAGAGCAAAGGGGAATATACTTTCTAACAGTTTTGACTTTATGGATCATTATTTTTATATAATTAGATTTGATAATATACCTCATTTTAATCAATTTAATATAAATGTATAAAGTATTACTTCATAAAAATAGATTTTGGCAAATTTATGTACCTAAGACATTCTCATATACATTCTTGACACAAAAGCAATGAATATACCATCACTCCCACTGTCCACACATTTTTTTTAATATGCAGAGTTCTAGTTGATGTTGTAGTAACCTTACCACCTCTGGCACAAACCAACCAACAAAGAGCAGCTTATGGGAGGAAAGTTTTTATTTAGATTTCAGTCTCAAGGGGAAGCTTCATGATGTTAGGGTAATACAGAGGCTGGGTATCACCTTCTTGCCATAACATGTGAGCATGTGGGAAACAGCAGGAGAGAGTGAGCTGAACTCTAACAAGGGAGGATCCGGTAATAATACTGCTAAGCCTGTTCCCTACTACACACCTCGTCCAGCAAGGCTCCACTATCAATCTGCCAGGAGCTGGAGGCCAAGTAATCAGAACACAAGAGTTTATAGGGGAAATCTGATTCAGACAAACACAGTGGATTGGAAATGGGATAAAGAAGGAAATGAGGTAGATAGTGTATGTTTGAGATTTTTTTCAAATATAAAATATAATTTGCAAAAACATATGAAAGAGCATGTGAGAAAGGGAGGAAGAGAAAGAAGCAAACAGGGAGAAGAGCAATGACTCCAATTGTGACAGACTGTAATCAGAATCACTGCACATGAAGAATTACAAGTTATTTTTTAATATTTTATTTATTTAAGAGACAGAGAGAGAGAGAGAGAGAGAGAGAGAGAGAGAGAGAGAGAGAGAGAGAGAGAGAGAATATGGGCGCACCAGGGCCTCCAAGCCACTGTGGGCACTGGGGAATCGAACTCTAGTCCTTCTGTATTGCAGGCAAATGCCTTAGCCGCTAAGCCATCTCTTCAGCCCTACAAGTTATTTTTAAAACATAGTGATGTTACCTTGCTGTAAATTAAGTAGAAAATGTTTTATTCTCTTTTTTTCATATTAGTGATTTCATCAAGTTCTGTTCAAATCTTCTATGAATTTCATTGAAACTTTATTTTTTTTTGAAACTTTATTTTTTAATATTTTATTTATTCAGTTTCAAGCAGAGAGATACAGACAGACTAGAGAGAGAGAGAGAGAGAGAGAGAGAGAGAGAGAGAGAGAGAGAGAGAGAGAGAGAGAGCACTAACCAACTTGTGGGTCTGACTTATATCTGCACTGGGGAATTGAACCCAGGCCCTCAGTCACTGGAGGCAAGTGCCTTAACTGCTGAGCAATCTCTCAAGCCCTGAAACTTTATTTTACTGATGAATTATATAATATATTTCATATTAAAAGGTATTCACAATGCAAAATTTTAAAAGTGTTATTTTCATGTGTTAATCTAAGAGAATCTCATAAAGCAAACCTTCATAAATGTTTCTGCTTCCACAGAGCAGTCTGCAGTGACAAATCTATTTCTACTGACATATAATATGCCAGACAACACCTGTAAAAGAAAACACACAGGGAGCATAAAACATCTGGAAATAGGAAAATTACTTCTGGTTATGGGAAGTTGAAATGCATGAGGGAAGATACTGAGCATGAAGGTATCTCTGTACTTATCTTGACAAACTTATGACAGTATCATTCCTTTTTTCCTTGACAAACATAATCATGAAATGTGTTCAGAGACTCTGCACTTGAGCTTGTTTCTTTCAAGTTGCCTTTGATCAAAAATCACATCCAATTGAATGAAAAGTAATATCCATTGTTGCTTGTATATAATAGCTAACCTGACTAATTTCTCTTTCATTGTTGAATGCAGATTCATATTTACATGATTATTAACAGAATCTTCAAGCAGCATTTATTCATTCGGTCTTGATTATGTTCCCTCTTTTCATTCATTTCTCTGAAAAACCATTATTATTATATTATTAAAAGTAAAATTGTCACTGTCCCTGTAATAATATGTTCAATTAAAACTTTCACAATAATCAAAAATATCCCCAGTACAATCTTATTATATCCATAGGCCCAAATAATCACTGTGTTAAATAGGTCAGATTTTCTGTGTGCTCATAATTTTGTCATATATTTTCACTTTTGCTGGCGAATAGTGGAGTGCATTGTTTTCTAGCTGTTCTTTGCAGCATTCAGGGGTTTTTGAATGCCCAGCTAATGAAATCCATATATTAGAATTCTTGCCATTTCTATAGAGCCCACGTACAAAACTAAATTTTTTATTCAGCCAAAAGAACATTATAAAATATATTTCCAAGGATATGATTCATGTATGGTAGTGGTATTAATTTAGAATGGGAAAGTAATTGCATTTCCTTACTCAATATTAATATTTGCTGATTTGTGTTCATAGCTAACCAGGAGAAATCACAATATACTTCCACAATATCTATAGATACCTACTGTCTCTAAAAATGTTTTTAGTAAAAAGATCCACACATATATTTTATAATTCACATACATATGTGTATGCATATCTTTACAGTTACCATATAAATTCATAGATTGTAAGTCTCCATCTAAAAAATCATTATTAATAGGAGTCATGGCCATCCTGTTAAGGAAACCTAAGGCTTTCACTCTTTTTGTGACAACTGAGTTAATAATAAATCCAAATTTAACTTCTGAAAGGAAATATGAATTTAAATGTACTGACTGTCTAGACTTCATGAAAGGGACTTAGGACTAGCTCTTTAAGAAATATAATGCAATCAAAATTTGAGAAGTTTAATGTGTCACATCTCATGTCTAAAAGTTCCTCTGCTACTGGCTAAGTGGTCCAACAATATTTTTTCTTACTAATACATTTAGTTATAGAATATCAGAAAGAAATATGCCACTGAATAGAAATGTGGCCAGGGAGGTGTATATATATATATATATATATATATATATATATATATATATATATATATATATATATATATAATTTCTCCATATATGTATTTCCCACACTTGAGGAAGGATTACCTATCAGGTCAAAGAACTGATGTAAACATGGTTGCATGGCTGTTAAAGCCACAGCATTGAATGCAGGTGTTTTCTCAGCCTCATTGGCACAGCTCAATACCAGGCATATATCCCAGGTTTACAGAAGAGGGGTATCCAATGAAGTTTTTCCAGGTATTCTTTTCTGTTCTATTCTTTTCATTTTTCTTTTATGTTCTTCACTTCTCTTTTCTTGTTTTCTCTTATTTTTTGCATGAACATATGTATGTAGTGTGCTTTTTTTCTGTGTGTAGATATATGGTGTGTGTGTATTTCCTTGGTGTATGAATGTGTGTTCATGATGTGTGATCCCTGCTCACTCCTGTGTGGAGACAGAGGGAAGGCGTCTCTTGCTGTTCCATCTTATTTCCTTTACATAGTTTGTCTTTGAAAATAAAGCTCGCCATTTTTCAGCTAGAATGCCTGATCAGTGAAACACAACAATTCTGCTGTCTCCAACTATTCAGTGCTGGACTCACATGTGTGTGGTCACATATGTTGGTATAGATGAGTGCTGGGATTTGAACTCAAGATTTCATGCCTGCACAGCAACCATTCTTATACACTGAGCCCATTACTCCAGCTCCAAAAGTTTCTTTCTAAAATGAAAGCAGTTTCTTAGGAGAAGAAACCTGTGAAGTCATTAACAGTGCTACTGTGGATGATTGTAACTGCATGGTTTGCAACCCAAACTTCTTCAAAATGGTTTTACTAAAACTGATATTCATTCCATATTTTTCATGAAAATGAAAACCATTAGTTCTACAAATATTATTACTGAGAAGAGCTCCTCTAAATGTCCTTTTTCTCTTTATAGTATGATTATGGTGCTCACCAATGAAACTCAGGTCAAATTCATTTCATATATCAATCAAACCTATGAAAATTACATAGTACTAGAAATCTTGAAACTATTAGATAGCCTGGCTTTTCTCCAACTCCAGCCATGCTCAAACCCATGCAAAAGCATCACTGCAGACTAAAGACACTTTCGACAGTAACCTAGTTCTTCCTTCCATGCCAGCTGTATGTGAAGATTTTAATATGTGCAGGTCAGATTTCTTTGCTTAGTCTGATTTTGGCTTAAGGAGAAGTCAGTGCCATAATTTCCCTACTGCTTTCAGCACCATGCACAGCCAAGGACATAAATAGCTTTATCTGTTCTCAATAATAGTTGTAATAATGATTATTTTATTGATAGATAGTTATGGACATCTATCTTAATGTAGCGTCAAAGGAAAAATATTCTCTGAGACTTTACAGCAAAGGAAAATATGAGGCATAAATTGCAAGAAAGGCTGTTTCTCTACCATTTTCTTGGGGCAATCATCTGCTCTATGAAAAAAATCTTTAAAGTCCTTTCTTGACAGAATAACTCCATCACAACCCATTAATCCATCATTGTATCTATGTTCTGTCTCCTGTTTTCCAAATCATTTCTGAATCATGAAGACAACAACTTTTCAAGTCATTCTGACAGTTTTCTGAAGGAAATCACATATGTGTTTTGTGCACATGCACACACTGGGTTACCCAGGGTACAATTTAGGGAAGCAGACAGCTCTGGTAGTTTGTAGCTTTGAAAGAAAGTTAATTTCACTTATAAATTCACAGTCCATCATCTTTCACCAGTTTCTGAAGTTCTGGGATACACACTGCATGGGGTTCTTGTCATTTGTACCAAGAAAGAAATAAGAAATGATATAAACTGATGTCCCTTGACACCTGAGACACAGATGGAGTCAGTGTTTGGACCATATTGTCTGCTTTAGGGTCATTCCTGAAGCCATTAGCTCTCATAACAACAAAGCCTGAGTTATTTATTCCCCCACGATGCCCTGATGAAGCAAAAAGAGTTTTCCATCAGGGGCCAAGTTTTCTTCTAAAGGTCGTATTGTCCTTGACCAGGAATATTATATATGGAAAAATAGCCGTGGTTAGTAGAAGTAAAAAGTACAAGTAGATGTAAGAGCAGTTATGCAAAAGACAAAAAAGTTATGTAAAATTAGACATATTGTGTCTTCTGAGTATTTATAAATTCTATAAGCTTTTCTAGAAACACTTGGCTCCTAGTGCTTTTAGTTAATTCAATCATTTAAAGCATTATATGACACCATCTATTAAACTATTTATTCTGTTGGTCAGGCAGTGAGTAGATATTTATTGGTAATGTAAAATATGCCAGACCTGCTTATTAAAAAAAAGGAAGAAAAGAGATTGTAGCAGTTACTTTCATGTTGCTGTTAGAAAATAGCTATCCAGAGGCAGCTTATGAAAGAAAAATGGTTTCTTCAGCTTACAGCTTCTAAGAGAAGTTTCATTAGGGTGGGGAAAGCATGACAAGATTTAACAGAAAGATTGGGTCACATGACCACAATAGCAGGAAATAAGTAGTCTCTGTACTGGGCTTGGAGCTGAGCTCTATTACCCAAAAGCCTGCTCTGAGAGGCACACCTTCTCCAGCAAGGCTCCACCTCCCAAATGCTCCATAACAACCTTCCCAATTTGGCCCCAGCTGTGAACCATAGAGTCAAAACACATGAGCTTATGGGAACATTTTACTTTCAAACCACCACACAGGTTCAAAGGAATTTTAAAAACATACTCTGGCATTGATAGAACCTGAGTCCCAGTAGGAAAAACAGATTTAAAAATTAAGCATCACTAGTCAGTAATGAAATAACTAAGAGACGAGAGGTGCATTGGGAAAAGTTAAGCAGTGAAATGAGTGCAGGTTACCCAGCAGAGCTGCAGGCACAGCAGGCGAGGGAGCTGGCATTTCGATTCAGGAGAGGCAACCTTGAAAAAGTGGCATTTGAACAAAGGTTCAAAGCGAGGGAGGAACCATAGGTCTGGCTGTAGATAGGGCAGGCATTCTGAAAAGGGATACAGTCTAGGCCAAGGCCCCTAAATGGGAATCAACAGAGCATCTTCATGGAGGAACCAGAAGACAAACAGGAACTCAACAAAGTGAGGGAGGGAGACTGTATCAGGGATAACACAGAAACACTGTGGCCAAATATAAAAGATTATATTGCTTTGCATTTTCTTGGAGTTATTTTAGGTCAATACAAAGGCTGTGGCTATTACTCTGAAGGAAGTGAGGCACCTTCCAAAGTTGTTGGAGCAGAAAAATTAATCTTTTCAACCAACTGATGTAGCAGCAAGGATTAGAGCTTGGAAATCTTAACAGAGCTTGTGCTATGAACCAGGATAAGGACAGAAGCATTGCATAAAATGAACGCTATGCCTTCAAGGTATTGCTGGTATGAAACACAGGTGTGAGAAATATTAATGACAATATACACTATTAAAGGTAATAACCAACAAATACACTTAAATTGTATATTAGCACCCAGGGGAAATAATCAGTTGTGACTTGGTAAAGAAAGTATTTCACAAACAAATAAATAAAATTCATTCTCTGTAGAAAAACAAGTTCATTAAGTAAATTTAATTTGACTTTATTCAAGTGATATAAGCCATTAAAGCTTACTGAAGGGGTGGGAACAAGAAATTCATAAACAGTTGTGGAATTCAGGAGAAATTACTGAAGGTATTATGCACGTGGGGACTCAGTAACTCCTTTGGTTCCATGACTTGTGAAAGTTATCAAAAAGACACCTCAGCTACCTATATTAAACTGCTAGGCAATTTCTAGGCATTAGCTATATAGTAGAAAGAATGACCCATTTTCCCTGTTTATTTTTTGCATATATTCCACTTTCTTGTACTTTCAGCTTCTTCCCATTCTTCTGTGAAGTTTTTTCTCTTGAGTGGCATTTGGCTCCACAGCAATGACTTAGATTTGCAGATATTTACAGGAGATCATGCGAGTTGAAGGAGATAGATGTCAACAAGCTGACATTTCCACAGGCAAGACATATATTGTAAAGAATAGGAAACTCATGAATTACAATTTGTTGTAAGTCATCATTGAAAAGACTCCATAATTCATTGGTTTCTTATTGAAAATGTACTCATTCCACTGCAAGAAACCTTAACGTGTTGAACTGCAAAAGTCAAGGGCTTTTTTTTTTCATTCAAAACTGCAAAATTGAATAATTAATTTCAATTGCATTTTATTTTCAGTTAGTGATGCCCAGATTCAAAATGTAAGAAAATATATATTGCAATACTGTAAAATATCACACAACAAATTCTCACACATTTTGACTCTCAAGTCCAAGTGTCTGTTGAAAATGACATTACATGATGGTTGCTCAAAAGAAGCTAAATATAGAAGGTTAGAAGTAAAACATGTAGCAACCATTGTCCTGGAACTGTATATACAAAACTCTCACAATCACAAAAGAGTTCCAATTTGAAACCATATACTATTTTATTTTTTTTAGGAATATACATTATTAGTTGCACATTTTATTGCTTGTATATATATAAATGATTGTACAAATAACAGACTTGTACATTATAAATTTTCCCCATTGAAGAAATAAATCTAACATTCAGTTTTATATGAAAATATAATTATTATTTGATTTTATAAGATATATTAAGTATAGGGGATGGAGAGAATGCTCAGTGGTTAAGATGCTTGCCTGGGGAGCCTAACAATGCAGGTTTGATTCTGCAGTACCCAGATAAATCCAGATGCACAAAGTGGGGCATCCATTTGGAGTTTGTTTGCAGAGGCTAGAGGCCCTGACACACCCATTCTCTCTTTCTCCCTCTTCATGGAAATAAATACATAAAATAGGTTTTTAAAAAGAATTTATTAAATGCACATAATAACGGCCATGATGATTAGGTTTTCTTGTCAACTTGAACTTTTTAGTCATCTTGGGTGGGTCTCTGAGGATGTTCACAGGTAGGCAGCCCTCTCAGTAGGGGGCAGTATGTAAGGAAGTTTGGGGAAGCTAGAAGCATACATCCCTTCCTGGGAGGGCAGTGCACTAAGGAAATTCAAGAGATTCAGGGAATAAAGAAGTCTGGAAATGTGTTGCAAGACCCCACTTTAAGACTACATGGAGGGGGCTGGAGAGATGGCTTAGCGGTTAAGGCCCCAGGTTCAATTCCCCAGTACCCACATACACCAGACCCACAAGGTGGTGGCCCTGGTGCCCCCCCCCTCTGTATCTCTCTGCTTGAAAATGAATAAATAAAATATTTTTTAAAAAAAAAAGACTATATAGAAGGGAGGAAAATCTCTCTGCCCCACCACTGCCCGTTTGCTGCTATGTGTATTGTGCTGGTGATTTTATTTTTCTCTCTCTCTGCTTGGACCTGTGAAAGGAGGCCAATCTCTTTCACCATTATGGAACTTCCCTTGGATCTGTAGCTTCAATAAATCCTTTCTTCCCATAACTGTGCCTGGTTTGGAGATTCATCCCAGCAGCATGTGTCTGACTATGACAGTGGCTTTCACTACAGTATTTTCATATGTATATACATGTGTGTACGCATTTTGTTTCTCTTCATTACTCCATTATTCACCTGCCCTGCCCTCACTCCCACTGATTCTCTTCCTCTTCCCAAGTAGTCATCTTTTCTACATTTTTTATTTTTTGTTTATTGGTGACCCAATGAGTTCAAATTAGTGTTGTTTGCAGGAGAATAGATTGAGGAATTTTTTAAATAATTTATTCATTTGTTTTCAAGCAGAGAGATACAGAGGGAAAGAGAGAAAGAGAGAGAGAGAGAAAGAGAGAGAGAGAGAGAGCACGCACCAGGGCCGCCACCATGTGGCTCTGGCTTATGTGGATACTGGGTAATTGAACCCAGGGCCTTAGGCACTGGAGGCAAGTGCCTTAACCACTGAGCATTCTCTCTAGCCCTGGAGGAATTCTTTACTGGCGTATGAGTAACTTACCAATGCCTAAACCACTGAAGAAAAGATTCTCCCTCCTCCAGCCACCTTTGTCTGTTAATAAATCCACAAGAGAGATGGAGCCTCATGATCTCCTTGCCTTCCACAAGGAAAACTTGACAAGTTCATTATTGTGAAAATGATCACAATTCCTGAGAGGTCAAGAGAGCAATGTCCATGTCATGCCCAAAGACAAGGTTCCACAACATTCTACCTCTCCATCCTCTGACTCTGGCAATGTTTCCATCCTATTCACCATGTTTCCTGGTCCTTAAAAGAAGAAACAGGTGTCCTATTTAGGACTGAGCTTGGAACTATCATGTCACTTAGTCTCACTTTGACCAATTAGTCTCTGTAGTACCCACTGACCACTGTGGAAAGAAACAACTCTGTCTTCAAGTCATTCTTTATCATACTTTTTGAATTTGTGTGTGATTGTGTGTGTGTATCAATATATATATATAGCTATATGGTATGTGTGTGTCTATCTCTAGATAGATATATAAACTATATATCTATATCTATATATACACTGCATATGCATGGAGATAGAGCTATATGCATATGCCTTTATGTATATACAGATAGATATGATGTGTGTATTCATGTGTGACTATGGATACACTTATGCGATAGTACACATGTCATGGCACACATGTGGAGTTTAGATAATTACTAGAGATGCCATTCCATAGTCCACCTTGCATAAAGAAACTCATTCTCTTTATGGATTAGAAAAAATAAGCAGCCTAGCTGATGTGTCTCTTTTTCTTTCTCTTCTTCCCTCCTCATCTACAGTCACACTGGGGTTATAGATGATGCCAAGCTTCAGGCTTTTTGGGTGAGTCTGGAGCTCCAAACTCAGGTATTTACATCTACATGGCAAGTGTTTCTTCCACTGAGTCTTCTTCTCAGTCAAACTTGTGATTATTTGAGTTGCAGGAACTGAGCTTTTTTTTTTTTTTAACTCAGGAAATAATAATGAAATGAAGACAGGGCATTAAAAATCTTTATGAAAGTGAATAATTTTCAGTAGTAATATGATCTAACTTGTCATTAGCTCTCTTGATATAGGCAATTACAGGATGCACTAGCATTAAGCCATCTTCAGTTAATGAAGTGCAGAGTTGCTAAAACATTCAGATAATTTGCATATGAAGTCTAAGTAGGATTCACGCAGAAAAAAAACTGTCAATGGAAAGAAGAACCTTGGATTCTGAAAGTTCTTCACTGATGTGTATGACTCCAGATAAATACACAGATGATTTATTGTCTTTGGGAAAGTGATCATTCACATATTATGTCTTAAAGATGTAACATCCTTGGGTAATAGTGGGTCAGATTCAAACATCATTTTACACAGCATTCAACATGACTGGACATCAGAAGCATCTTTTTACATTGCATTTTGACTGAAGGACTTTCTTTCTGAATAGAAAATAATTTAAATGTCTTTGCAATTCTGTATCTGTGTCCTCTTGAGTGAGACTGCACACTTGCTCCAATCTATCTTTAAAAGACTACTGTTGAAAGGCCAGTCGAACAAAATAGATCTACTTGACAAGCA
>PVHP010025233.1:0-25834 GCA_004024765.1 Zapus hudsonius | reverse complement strand
AGCAAACCTGACATTTGAATTGAGAGAACTGACAAAGGAGATGGAAGGAATTGGTGGGAAGAGGGTTGAGGAAATAGGAGGGCGGGGGGATACATACATTAATCTAAACCCATAATGAATCAAAACCATAAAATCCTTATTTTTGTACAATAAGCTTTCAAGGAAGCTGGGGCATCGTCTGGAAGAAGGGCCCTGAAGAAAGTGAGAGGAAGCCTAGCCCTAGTACAAGTGGCTCTGGCCTATAACACCCTTTCCCAGTAATTGGTTACTTCCCACATTGAACTGTTGATTGAATAGAACTACGAGGTCCCCAAAACAAGATAGACTTATACCAAAGCTCTTGAATACCCACCCAGGCAAAATATAAGACCCTATTTCTGAAGACACCACAGACTGCCATCACACAACAGCCAGAGACCCTGCTGGATATGGGAAAGAAACCAGCTCCCAGATGGTAGCCTGTTGTCACAGTCAGCCGCAAGCCACTGGGATGAATCTCCACACCAGGCACAGTTATGTGAGGAAAGGATTTATTGAAGCTATAGATCCAGGGGGAAACAAAACAGCAAAAGAGGCTGCCCACCCACCTTCACAGGTCCAGGCAGAGAGAGAAACCCATCACCAACACCACACACACAGTAGCAAAACAGATGGGGCCCAGGAGAGATTTCCTTCCCCTTTATATAGCCTTAGGGTGGGGTCTTGCAACCCTTTCCCAGACTTGTTGACTCCCTGAGTCTCTGGAATTTCCCTCCTGCACTATCCTCCCAGGAAGGAAAGTTTGTTTCTAGTTTTCCTGAGCCTCCTTACATCCTTCCCCCTACGGAGAGGCTGCCTTCATGTGGACATCCTCAGAAACCCACCCAAAATTACTAAAAAGGTCAAGTTGACAACAAAACTTAACCATCTCACCTGTGTAGTGCTGGAAGGCGTTATATGAGCTGCCAGGGGAAATTGGCCGACCATATTCTGAGAAAGCAAGGGACATTGATAGCCAACACTGACCAATGTTATGAAAGTGCAGAGGACACTGCTATATGGTGGAGACCAGGAAGCCAAGAAGTGCTCATCTGTGCAATAGTGGCACTATACCTAGGAGGGTAATGAATGGCTTAATGATTGGCTAAGAGATCTGTTCAGCGGCAAGGAACCCTTAGCTGGAACTGGGATCTAAGGCAAATTCTTATGGAGACCAAAAACCTGGACTCCAAGGGGAAGCCCCCACTAACCAGGGGTCTACAGAGAGGCCATACCCATTACAATCTCACCAGATCAACAATGTTTGTCTCATTTAACCTATACTGATCTCTCCGTCTGTTGGAGATTCTGTTTGTATTTTTCAGAAGGCAGTGAGAACCATGGACAACCTAATCCCACCAACAGGACATGAGATGATGGCCGACACCCAGGCAGGAGATGAACCATTTTTTTTTTTTTTTCTGTTTCAGGTTTCCAGGATGTTCTACACTGTCATTCCATTTTCCCTGTTTTTTTTTTTTTTTTCTCCTAGTGGCATGTGGCGATAATGTCAACATTTACTACACTGGCTGAGGATTATTTGTACAGTTTGTATCTTATAATTTTCCTTGATAGCAGCAAGTGACTGTGGTTGGGTGGGGTAGAGTGTGGGGGGATGGAATTATCAGGAGGTAAATCAGGTGCTTGCAGAATGGAAGGCGATGTTAAAAACCTAGGTGAAGAGACAGATGGAAGGTAAAGTATCCCTGGGAGGTTGAGAAAGAGAAGCAGCGAGCACGGCAGGTTAGCAGGACTGCGTGCTCCAGCTCAGGGATGCGGGTGCAGAGAAATCTGACTGCTTGTCAGATTTGGTCAGAATTTGGGCACTTGGGAAAACCGCTTGAGAGACTCAGAGTGGGGACAGCATCTCTTTGTAGAGTGTACTCCTGTGTCTGTCCTTTGTAGTGGGGGTGGGGGCATGAAGGTGGCATTTGATTCAGAGGGCAGGTGTCTTATGGATAGTGATTGGGGGTTCCTTTTAATCCAGGCTGAGAGATCCTTACTAAAGAGAAAATACTGGCTCTGGGATGAAGGGGAAGTCATTATTTGTCTCTCTGTCCTCCTGTCTAAAGTGCTGGGGCCAAGGTCAGCCTCAAGGATCCCTCTTCTTTATAGTCTTCCATGTCCAGTGAGTACACCAACCCATCAGTAGGGTGTGGAGGCTTTGTGTCTTTGGGCTGTACTCTGAATCAGAGGCATAGTTGTTTTCCCAGGTGACTGGCACACAACACCACAATCATCTATTTCACAATAATCTATTTCCTCTGTCTGTTTTCCATAGTAGAGGGCTCTGGTAAAAGAACCCAGAGGTACTGCCCGGCAGGGAGGAGGGGAGCTTCTTAATATACATGTGGTGACATTTACTGTCATATCAGCATCTTCAACCCAAGCTGACACAGACCTATAACTCATTAGATGATGCCTTTGGCTCATGTGCTGCTTAAAAACAAAATGGAAATATACAAGGAACCAAAATATCCTTCAGCAGAAACAGAGGGGCACCTGGTCCAAATCAGGGGTTGTGTGGGAAGCAGGGATTGCTATGGATACTCATCTTGGAGAGATGCTTATTAGCATATTAAAGACCCCCTGAGATCCTGTAGCAAAAAGGCTTAAAATTTTTTTAAGCAGAGAGATACAGAGAGAGAGAGAGAGAGAGAGAGAGAGAGAGAGAGAGAGAGAGAGAGAGAGAGAGAGAGAGAGAGAGAGAGAGAGAGAGAGAGAGAGAGAACACCAGGGCCACCACCTTGTGGGTCTGGCTTATGTGGGTCCTGGGGAATTGAACCCAGGGCCTTAGGCACTGGAGGCAAGTGCCTTAACCACTGAGCCATCTCTCCAGCCCCAGGCTTAAATTTTTATAAGCACTCCCCACACCTACTTGAACATGTGATGTTTTCTTTTTGGGTAACATTTTTGACTGTTTGCAAGTTTGCATTATTGTTTTGCACATATGCTTTTATAGACAGAAATGTCAGCAACTAGCTATAGAGATGGATTCTGCCCAGCCTCTGATGCACACTTATCCTCACAGACAGGACTGGATATGTGCTCTTCTGTGGAGTTCTACAAAGAAGCTCACATCTCTGGGCCTCAGCTTCCTCATCTGACAGATTTAGATAGCACTAATATGCTGCAATTACTTGACTTCTCTGTTAGTGTCCTAGCACAAACTTGGTGGCTGATAACAAGAGAAATTTGTTTTCTCGTGGTTCTGGAAATTAAGGTATCAGCCGGGTGATGCTACCTTTGAGACTTTTGTGGGCAGAATTCTTCATCTTTCTAGCTTCTGGTGGCTACTGGAATTCCTTGGAATTCTTTGGCTTGCGTTGTAGTTTCCTTCATGTTGCCCAGACAAAACACTTGACCGAAAGCAGCTGATATGTGGAAAAATTTTATTTTGGCTTTCAGTCTTGAGGGGAAGCATCATGATGGCAGGGGAAAGAGGAGTAGAGGCTGGACATTGACTCCTTGCCAAAAGCAGGTGGAAAACAGCATTCGTAGAGTGAGCTGGGCTGCTAAGCTAGGCGCTAATAAACCTCAAGTTCTGCCCCCAGAGGCACACCTCTTCCAGAAAGGCTCCACCTTCCAAGATGCCATAATCTGGGAACCAAACATCCCGAAATTGTGCCTGGTTTGAAGATTCATCCCAGCAGTGTGTGGCTGACTGTGAGTCTTTCCCTAGAGCCTTGATATTCACAGCACACAAGGCTCTCTTGGCTGGCTTCTCTTGTTGCCACTTTCCTGAATCTCCTAACTTCCTGAGGTTTCCATTGCATCCTTAGCCTCACTTCCACAGCTTTACAGCTGCCCTCTCAAGGGCTCCCTGCAGGTACCCAGGCACCACAAGGCCACTGCTACTGCTCAGGCTGCTCCAGACCTTGGTACCCTCCATGTGATATTCATTTTGCAGACATATAGAATGAAAGTGCTGAGTCATGAAAGCTTCCACCAAGAGTTGAAAGTCTGAGACCTCAGACATTGTGTACAGGGTCAGACATGCAGCAAAAGATGCGAGCACGGTACTCTGGCTCTCCTCTGAAAGCCGTACTTTCCATTGAGTTTCAATCTTTATATCTTTGAGTCTGCCTTGTGACCTAAATGCATTTTTCTTATATTTTGAGATACAAATACTTGGCTTCTTTTTAATGGCCCTAATGTCTTCAGTAGCAACACTTTCTATGGCCTTAACTTTACAATTACATGAGGAAAACAATTTAGGGAAGGAAAATAAATGGCTCATGGTCCCAGAGGTTCCAGTACATCATGGTAGAACAGTCTGGATCATCTCATTGTGGCCAGGAACCAGAGAGAAAGAATGCCTGAGCTAGTGGGCTCTCTTCTTTTTATCATTCTATTCTATCTGGGCCTCCTAGCCAATGGGATTGTGCTGACCACATTAAGGGCGGTTCTTCCCCTCTCAGTTAATACTCTCTGGAAACACCTTCAGATACACCCAGAAGCCTACTTTACTAATCTTTTAGGCACTTATCAATCCAATGAAGTTGTCAGTCAAGACTAACCACCACAGGTAGGGATAGCAGTCACTTCAGAGGAGATATGGGAAAGGGCTGTGAGACTGTGGAGGCTGTCTCATAATGAGCTAAGGTGGTTAGTTTATTACAGGAAGACAAAGAGAATTCTGCCAAAAAAAATTCTTGAAGATGACCAATTGATATTTAAGAAGATGTCTGTTTTAATTGACAGTAGGGTGTGGAGGTCCGACCATCTCTACCAAATCTGAATACACGGAATTTGGGTGGATTGATGACAACCATCTTGCCAGGAAATTGCCTGCTTTCTTTGCCCTCCTTAATGAACACAAGAAGGTGAGTATCACCATCATCATTTGAGGTTAGTGAAGATGCCAACCCTGGCCTATCCCTGCCAACAATCTCCAAATACTGGGGATACAAATCCAGTTAACACTGGCTGGCCAATGGGAGAACTTTCTTTCAGTTTAAAAATAGATAGTATTGTGTTGTAGTTACCTTGTTATTGCACCCAACCAGAAGCAGCTGATGGGAGACAAGTTTTTATTTTGGCTTGCAGTCTCAAGAGGAGATTGCATGATGGCAGGGAAAGCATGGCATGAGCAGAGGTTGGGCATCATCTCTGCCACAGCAGGTGGAAAACAGCAGTGGAAAACAGCAGTGGAAGAGTGAGCTGAACCTGCCCTGACACCTCCTCCAGCAAGGCTCCACTTCTCAAATTGCCATCCACTGGAGACTAAGCATTCAAAACACATAAGTGTATGGGGACATCTGATTCAAACCACTGCACAATGACTTCTAGAAATCTAATGGCTAGATGTGGCAGGGTATAATTGTGGTCACTGAAACAGCTAATTGGCATTTGTTTATGCCTAGTGAGTTGTGGCTCTTCAAAAATCTTTCAGATGAGGAAAATAACACAAAAATCTATTAAGTAGCTGTCACATCCATTCATGAAAATTATATTGTGCATTGTTTTGGCATATTACTAAGTGCTTCTTGATTTGAAATAAGTTATTATTTTAAACCAAGGTTAAAACATACAAAAACACTGGCATGAGACAGCAGATGCTCTCTGAATTGGTCCTCCATTCTGGAAATTGTCACACACTGCTGAAATCACTTCTGTACACATCTACTTGCCTGCTTGATTACATGAGCTGTGCCCCACACAGAAGCAAATGGTGTGTGAATACGTGAATGAATCATAAGGGAATGGAGTTAATATATCGAATGCTTTCTCCCTTTCAAATGATAAGATTTGCTAGGTAGGTTTAGCTGAAACTGTTGTGACATTCATAAAGATGGTGGTGAGGTCACGAGTTGGTGCAGGTTGTACTAAAACTGGGTCTGTGAGAGGGTCAGTGAGATGATCTGGAATGGTTATCTCAGGGTTGATCAGTGACGTTGGATGTGATCTCTGCCTGGATTCCAGTGAGCCTAAAGCCTGAAGAAAGGAAAAGCTCTCCATCTGCGTTTTGTGTTTCTCTTATATTCATTGGATTCTGTCTTTAAGAGATCAGTATTACACTGGAGGAAGTATCCAGTGTAAGCCAGTTCTGCCACAACAGTAAAGAACCAGCAGGAGCCTTGCATAGTAAGGCAAAATCCCACATGAAAAGACAACACGGCCTCATTGCTGAAATTAAGCATGACACAGTGCATACTTCAAGTGTTAGACAGATAGTCTCCTAATAATCAAACAACTTATCCCCAAAAATTATTCCTGGAAGTGAAGCATGATTCAAAGGAAGAGGGGACTATGGGCAGCTGCTTGGGGTCCATCTGCATCTCTTCCATGCCTGGCATGTATAACTATCTGCTCAATAAGTATGTGTGGGCTGGCATGGAATCGAAGCTGGAGTTTCCAGGAGGAAAGTGGCCGACTGATAGGACGGAGTTCTTGGTGCAACTCCTTAAGTGCCTAAGTAGCAGATAAAGTTTCTGAGGACACAGAGTTTAAAGGAGACCATCTGCCAGTGTTCAGATGCCAGGCACTTGCTGTTTCCTCTACATTTACAACTGAGTCAAGGTTTTGCTCTGGCTGTCTGGAAAAGTGGACAGGATCACCCAGAATGTGACAAGGACTTGACCTGTGTTAGGTGCTCAATGGCCTTAGTGTTTTGAAAGTTACTTTTGGTGTGTGTGAGATGTGCCTGTGGATGTGAGTGTGTTTAGAGAGCCTGTCCTTGGCCTTCTACCTCGTTGAGGCAGGGTCTTGGTGGCTCATTCCAGCTGTCCTTCACTCCTACACTTGCTGCTCGCTAAGCTAGTGGGGTCGAGAGCTGCTAGGAAATTCTCAACTTCCCATCCTGGTGCCGGCATCCCAGAAGCCTATCATGGCTTCTGCCTTTCACTGGGTCTGCGTATCTCAACCCAAGTACTCATGCTTGAGTGACAAGTGCTTTATCCACTGAGCCATCTTCCAGCCCCCATGCACATTGCTTTTTGCATCTGATCATATGGCCTTTGCTGGCTCTTTAGAGATAATAAAATACCAAAAGACAAGTGAAACATCTGGATGCAGGCCCGATCATGGCTCCATCACACAGCTCTGCAGGCCTGTGCTGGCAGCTCTCCACGTTTTAATATGAGGGGTGTGTGATGGCTTTGGGGTTTATTCACCTGGGTCATTTCAGATCTACTTAAGGTCAATCATGACAAGCTCTGAACAAAAGATTAATATAAATCTGGCAAACCCAGTTGAAATTATTTATTCTGTCAGATTTCTTGAGTAGTAGCCTTTCTGGGTACAGGCTGAAGGATGGCATTGAACATGCACACTTACTCATCTTGACAGCTAACAAGATAAACAAGTCAGCATGTGATTTGCCAAATACTTTCCCATGAATTTCACTTAGAAATCGCCAATGGTGCATGCTTTGGAAGAGGGACGTGTGTTGCACTCAAGGCAGTGTCTGTAAGACAATGTTTCTGCTTGTGCTACTGACGTGTTGGCCTTTGAGGGACAGGTCACCATGCGTGAGTCCAGTTGGCAAGCTCAGGATGGAGTGTTGCAGTGTTAGAGGGCCACCAGCAGGGATCTGAGCGTGACACAGTGATCTGTGCATACAGGTAAAAGGCACAGCTGCTCTGCCGCTCAGGGCACTTGCTTCTCTACGGCAGTTATGCCAGATGTGGCAAAGGCAGGGGTCTGGCATTGGTAGACTAAGAGGGCCAGCCTCTGCCTCTGGGAATTATGGGTGTACCAGGTCATGTGGCACAAGCAGGTTCTTGGCATTGTCAGACTGCCAGGCTCTGTCCTAGGGGGAACCTGTGCATCTCTCAAGGAACCTGAGGAATGGCTGGGGTTGGCACCATGGCAAATCCCCCAATGTGGGACTTGCTGTGCTACCTTGCTCTGCCCACTACACAGTGGCTTCCTGGATGGACTCCACTTCCTTAGGGCCCCACTGACAAGAGAGGCCAGTTCTGTTTGCATTTGCTTTTTTCTTGGTCCAGCCCCTGCTGCTCTCCCCTCTCCCCCCAGCTCCTGCCTTCCATGACAAGGCTTGTCTCCTCAGTAAAGGAACAAATCTGGACAGCAGGGGGCTCTGTTTTTCCTTTAGTAGTCCCCACAGCATCCAGGCTGGCATCTAGAACATTCCTAGGAAATCAAATGACTGAAGATATTTCCCATTTTATCTATAGAGAAGGTGGCCTAAAAGGCAGTCTTCCATTTCTATCGTGGGAAGCATTGTTTTGCCAATTTGATTAAACAGGTTCTTGAATAGAGATCAACTATTTAGAAGCTGACCTAAGTGCCCTAATAGTCTATTAACTTAGGTATAAATATTTCATATGTGGTGTGGGTGTGGTGTTTAAAAGCACAACATTTATAATATATTTCACTTGTGGGTACAAATTTGTATTTACTGCATGCTATGTACCACACGATTGCTTTGGATTTAATGATAACCAAGTAACACAAAGTCCCTTCCTGACAGGAGTCAGGCCAGGCTTTGCATTCAGTAGTACATAGAGGCAACCATGAGGTAAAAGATAACTAAGAGTCTTTCCCTAAAGCTGCTTTCCAGTTCACAAGGAATTGAGACTGTGTTCATTATCCAGAATGAATGGGGACATGCTGCAGGCATCCTAAATCCCTTGCAAGCTTTTGCTGCTCACTGTGGTTTTCAGAAGAAACCGTGGAATAACTAACGATACATATGTGCAGGTCAGGAGGCTTTGGGGGCAGGGCTGGGTCAGTGCTGGGGTCTGGAGGTCTCTTTGTATTGGTGTGATATTGCTATGGTGACATGGAGAAATCTTGTCCCAGGGCTTTAGCAGAGGAAGGTCAGGACAAGGTTCATCAAGGTTGAAGTCAGGCAAAACCAGATGGTGGGAAGTTACAGCGCTACCTTGGAGGACACAGCCTCCCTTTTTGCCTCTGGACACATATCTGACTTGTGTGTTAGAAATTTTCAATGCTGTATGCATTGACCCGTACACTCAAGGGGGTTCATCTACCAGGCAACTAACTGGGAGAACTGGGCATACACACAGGCAGAGGCCACTATCTAGACTTAATGAATTGGCCACCGAGCAAATCAATCCCTTTTGGATTTCTCATGAATAGTCTGCTCCTTGTAAATACATTTCAAGTTCACTGTAAGGAGAAACCTTGAATTTGTAAAAGATGCATTATTTTGTGAGGTTGATTCAAGCATGTTGGGAAAGTTCTGGAATAGGTTTCTAACTCATCAACAAATGTTTGGCAGGCTCAGGAGAAGGAAGGATTAAAGAAGAAACCCTCATCAAGGAAGAAGTCATGCAAGGCTTTTCGAGGTGTCAAATGTTACAGGGTCGGAAAGGCTGACAGAGACTGCACGTACCTATGGAATGCTTTTGCCGAGGACCTCATGATGATTGATCTTCAACGGAATGAGGTCGTGTGATGTGGTGTCATAGTCACTGGCTGTCTCTGATGGTCTTTGATCATTGCAAATCCAATAAATGCCCAAGACTTGCGAATTTTACTTCTTAATTTTTATTTTTCTGCCAGCCCACCCTCTCCTTTGCCCCTGGTCCTGCCCCTTGAGGGCCTTGAGGTTTGCCCTCTTCCACCTAGTCCAAACACTTTTTCCAAGTCAAACTCTGAATAGGTATAACAGTTGATATTTCCATAAATCATATGGGAATATCTATTCCCAATGTTTCATTAATGTTGTCAATAATTATTTTCAGAACATTTTCACAAAACGATATCATCTTCTATTTCATTTCTTTACAAATTTTTTTCCAAAGCACGTTTGTTGTTTTTATCACTCACTTTATAAATGCTTGTTCATGTCCTTTGCCCCCCAAGGGCCATAGTGTTATGACACAGTAAATGCTATCTGTGTTGTGTGCTTAGATTCAGAGCCAACAACACTTGCCCTGGCTGGCCTTGGCTCCGGGCCTGGGACCATAGAGAAAAGCCCCTTCTATGGTTGCTTCTGACTGAACGGTGCTATGGGCCCATCTGTTTTAATTTGGCCTCATCCATGAGGACTGGAGACCAGGACCCCATGGAGCACAGAACAGTCATTTACCCAAAGTGGTTCATTCTTCATCCCCGGATGGCTGTTGGAATCCAGCTCCTTCTGCATGGTCATTTTTAGCAGAGATGCCCATGCCATTTTGAAGCCTGCTGCTTGTGGAGGCTAAATATAATTTCTCTGGGAAAGGGGCCAACTGTGTCCATTTATTTCCGTTTGGCCTGCGTCTTGAGGCAAAACTGAATGTGAGAGAAAATGTGGAGCCAGCATGAAAATCCCAGCATGGCACTGCCGAGGGCCGAGCACCAACCACCACAGCACAGACCTTCTCATGCAGGGGAGCCAGAGCTGAGAGCACCCCCACTTCTGAGCCCCCACAGGGGATAAGCCACTTAGTCACCCTGCAGAGTCGGCCAAGTTCTTTTGGTCTGAAATGACGGGGGTGCTTGGGTGAGTGCCTACCCAAACCTTATTAGCAGGTTCTGCTTGAGTTCACTTTCTCATTCTAGCAGTTCATTCTGCTGGGAGAAAACATGAAGTCTTTCTTCCATGAGCTAATGTCCTGACAGGAATTCAGTCTTCATAGCACCTCCCCCACTCAAATGCACTTGCTTTTCCTGCACTTAACCAGCCCCAGCTCTCCAGTGGCATCATATGATGTCATATACCTCTGGGCTTTAATGTATATTCTTTTTCTTGTCTGGGTTACAGTTGGAAAAGTACTCTTTCAAACCCAGACCCAATGACTCTTTACCTACCAAAGTAGAAGTAAGTTGCTCCTTTGTTTCATGGAGTTCCCAATTGTGGAGGTTTCAATCAGATGTTTCCCATAAACCCATGTGTTTTGACTGGTCCTCAGCTGATGATCACTTGGGAGGTGGAGGTGTGTCACTGGGAGTGTATTATTAGCCTGGCTCACTCTCTTGCTGCTATTTTCCACCTGCTGTGGCAGAGGTGATGTCCACCCTCTGCTCTACCATCTTTTTCCTGTCATCATGAAGCTTCCTCCTCAAGATTTTAAACCAAAAATAAAGCCTTTCCTCCCATCAGCTGCTTTTGGTTGGGCATTTTGTTCCAGCAACACAAAAATAACTACACCACCAATGAATACCTTCGCTGTATAACATTTACTTTTTATGCTTGTATCTCCTCTATAGCAGTGTGAAAATTTGGATGGTAAATTTTTTTTTTATTCATTCATTCACTCATCCACCCTTCCATCTACCCTTTCATCCATCCATCCATTCGGACATTTTTGCTGAGGGAGACATGCCATGTGCTCATAGTTCTCTTTGCAAACACTGTTGAGCACAGCAGTGGAATGTGGCAAATGTTCTGGAACAGGTGGTAAATAGGATGAGGTAATTAAGAATGGCTACCTAGTCCACTTCAGGCCTTAAAGAGGCACCCTCTGGTTCAGTGTCTTGAATCATCCTGGATTTTCTCTCATACTCACAGGTGGAGGATTTCTTCATATGGTCTTACTGAATGGGAAAGTTGTGATGTCACCCTGTTCTACCCTCCCTTGACCTCATTGCCATGCTCTTACTACCCAGGGTCACTCTGTATCCAGAGTCACTATATCCAATCAGGAGAATCACCTGAGTCTTCAACTTCTTTCTCCACAACTGACCTCATCCATGTCATCACTGTGACCCCTTTGAGCTGCATAGGACAGCATGACACCAATACATAGCAGGCCCTAGGAGCTAGGTGTTGTCAACAGCCTCCAGGGTCAGGGAAAAAGGAGATGTGAGGGCTGACAGAGAAATAAGTGACTTGGTTACTGTGCACAGGAACGTGGGCCATCTTTAGATGTGGCTACATTCATGGCTTCATTCTTGGTTGCTCAGACTCCAGACCTCCTGGACCCCTCTTAAATTGCTCTACCCTTTCAGCCTATCTTCTTGAGGGCTCCAAAAAGCTACATTGATGTAAACTGTTTGTCCCTAATCTGGTCTGAGATAATACCTCACGTTGGCTGTTAAGCCTAGACAAATATTTATAAACAATTTGTTAGTTTTTTTTTTAGCTTGGAATTATTTTTGTTTGGCTTTTTAAAAATCTGTGTTTGACATCTGTGTTACTGCCTTAAAGTAGGTTGTCTTAATATTTGACTATATACTTTATTTCTTATGTTTGATGAGTATTATACCAAAATTATATTGCTCAATTTTTTTACATATAAATTAAAATTTTTTATTGGGTGGAAGAAATATCTGGTACTTATAATCGTTATTGGGACATCTTAAAGACCCAGTATGTAGATTTAAGTCACTATCCAAAATAATCATTTTCTTTATAAACTTGGTGTCTAGCTGTGGCTCATTTGAGGAACTTTGGGAGGATCGCTGTCCTTCCTGTGGGCCCAGGCAGACAGTACAGGGACCATTCTCCACTGTTCTATTCAGCATGTATTTTTTCACTTAATCCAGAGAGGGTGAGACTGAGCCTTTAATAGCCCTCTTGCCCAATCAGAAGTTCCTGCATGGAGATTGTGTCTTAGCGATGCTTTTCACTATGGCGGCTGCGTCTCCAAGGGAAAGTCACATCACAGTCCAATTTGGAGAGTCACTGAGCCATTTGCTTTCAGGTTGAAGTTACCAAATCCAAGTGTGTGAGAAGGTAGTCATTAGACATCTGGGGAAATCAAACTCCGTTCAAGCAGTTTATGCATTTAGGTGTGATTTCTTGAAAGTATCTGAGACCTCATGCTGGTGGCACTGCACTCTGCCTACACAGAGGGAAAGCTTTGTCTTAAAATGCATGTACTTTTGCTTTCATAGAATGAAATTCATTTGTGAGGTAGTAGAGGGTAATGGGTAGGGTGATGTATTTCTGAAAAACCCAGTGTATAAGCAAGTGTATTCAGCCACTAAGCCATCAGTGTAACTTTGTACATTCTGCTGATCCTTGCTTATGACTCACTATACAAGGAAGGTAAAGATACTGACCTCTAAAGGATATTGAGAAAACTCAGACTTGGAGGCAATCGATTTCTTAACATGGAATCTTCAGATGAGACTCAATAATCAGTAGAGAAATCAAAACCATCAAGCTTTGAACAGTTTGGACTTGAAAGAGATTGTCAAGTCCAGTTAGCTCTCAAGATCTCCTCTCCTGCTCGGTGCCTCTTCAGTTGCTCCTGTAGGTCTATCCAGCTGGCAGTACCAGGTCCACATGCAGCAGGGCTCCACTTCACAGGTAGTGCATGCTGCTCTGTGGGCACAGCCTGCTTTATTAGTACTCCAGATGATTTTGTCTACTTAGTTTTCAGTTGAGTAAACTGAAGCTTGACAGGTAAGAGAGTGCGAGCAGTGGAAGCACAGGATGGTTTGATGAGAAGCAGTTGAAATGAAATGCTCTTTTAAAGCTTTATTAGGAGAGAGAGAGAGAGAGAGAGAGAGAGAGAGAGAGAGAGAGAGACTGACTCTGGAAATCCAAAAGACCAAGTAAGGTGGTCTTCTGTGGGAGGAAGAAAGTTTCACTCCATGTGATTCTGCCTATGTGTGCTAGGAGCCATGGATGCAATGGAGAGTGGATGATAAAGAGAGACCCTGGTTTTTCAAGGAGTCTAAGAGGGGTTTGCTGTTCAGCCCCTGCTCAGGGCAGGGATGGACATTGGGGTGAGGCAGGAAAGCACATTGGAGGCAGCAGGAAAACTATTAGAGCCAGCACATCTATGTTCTAACAACATGCAAGCAGTTGCTTAACTTTTCTACAGTTGCATACTGAGGAAGTGGTAAGACTGAGACATGAGCCAGAATTGAATTGTTTTAACACACAGGCACTGTGAACTGGCTTTGGTGGCTTCTTTTCACCACCACCTCATGATCATCGAGAAGCTTCTGGGATAGGCAGAAAAGTAGACCTGGAGAGATGGGAGCTGAGAAAGTTGAATGCTGACCTTTCTTTCTTTTAAACCCAGATGATGGGTTTCTCAGAAATGTGAGCTTGGTTGGGTAACACTGAGGAAGTGTGGTCAAATCACCAGCAACTGAAATAGCTATTTATATTGAGTTTTGTTTTCAGTCATATGAGCCATCGTTACTCTCAGCCAGGAGGCAGTGGCCACACACAGTGAGACACCCGGTAATGGAGCAATAATTATGGAGGCCATTGCTGTCACCCTGGGGCAGTGCTGACTTGGGGGAGATGTCATTAGTGGAAGTGTTGGGATGAAAGTCAATTGAGGCAGAGCAGCTCTAGACACAGTTCAGTCCTGTCTACATTAAGCTGATGCCAACTACAGTGAGGACATTTGGAAATCAGAACGATAAATAAAAGAGGTTTGAAAGGGCTGCTTCAGGCAGACCCATTTCTGGTTTGACAGTGGCAGTGGGAACAAGTGAGGGTTTGTTCCCTGGGAGAACCATCTGCATTTTGCTCGAAGTGGGATAAGGGGGGTGGGTCAAATGATAGGCTTGCATTGTTTCTGGGGTCAAGAACCCATCTCTCCTAAGAGAGGTGGGGGACTAAAAATTAGAAACAAGCAAAATAACAAGAAAAAGTTGGGGGTTAGCATAAGTTGACCCTGTACACAATCTGAAAGGCAGCTTGTGGTGTTTATTGTGGGAGAAGTTAAAGCAGGGTATAAAAATGAGTCTGGTAAACCAATGAGAAGGACCAATCTTATCTGACCAAGGCCACAGGGATATGCAGGGCCTTATCTGTTCCCTGGCCTTTTTCACAAGTGACCAGATCTGAAGGTGTGAACCTGTAGGAGTGAACAGGAGAGTGTTTCTCTGGGACACCATGCCCAGAGGTGTGAGGGCCACACAGGTGGTTCCAAAGAGAGGTTAGGAGGAGGTCCCTAGCATCCATTCTTTCCACAAGCTGATCCTGAGACAAGCATTTGACTACACATGGATATTGGAGGTGATTTCAGGAAACATTAGTAGGAGAGGAAGTTAGGAAAAAGAGACTGAGATATTAATGCAGCCAATTGAAAGTGTATCATATTATGGCTGATTCAGACTGAGCTTGATATCACTGGTGTGCACTGGGAGCTGGTGAAGAGCCTGTGACTGAGCCAACCTTACTTGGGAAGGGTCTAAGGTATTTGACCACCATCTGCCTGCATTGGTCAAAGGCCTTCTCCCCACAGCATGTGGGTGGGATCCAGTGGGCAGAACGCACAGAGGGGATCTTGGGGGCCATGTAGAACCTTGTGGACAAAGCATACTGTACACTGGCTGGCAGGTGGGAGCTGGCTGGTGTTCATGGGACTGCAAATGCTGGAAGGATATGGTCAAGGCACTGGCAGCATATACTGCAGGCACCTTTTCAAAGAAGCTCCCGGGAGGTGAACATTTAAGGGTTGTGGTTTCAGATGGCTAAAAAAAGGAGTTGGGGAAAGGCTGTAGTTTATGGGTCAGAAAAGAACAGCTACAAAGACGCCAGTTTTGCAAGGAGTTGATGTGTCAGAGTGAGGCACAGAGTGGGAAAGCAAGTAGAAGGTCAGAATTGACTTGTCTTTGTCCATTCCCTGTGAACAAAAGGAAAACTGCATGTTGTCTGCAGGGCTCAGTAATTTAGATAATCCATATTTTCATATCTAACGTTTCACTGGCAGATATAAAGACACGCGATCTTCTTTCTTAAGAGCTGGATATGGGAGAAAGTTTCACCATGTCAAAAAACAAAATTAAGCTCCTTTTATTGGCCCCAAAGTTCCACAGATTAGAGGAAAAACAATCTCTGAGGCCTCCTTTTAAGTGACCATGTAGTCAGACTATTTTTTCAAATGAATTCTGAGGCCAGTGTAAACTTCTACTGGCTGACTCTGCCTATCAGCACCTCCACCCATGGGCTCTGCAGAACAAGCCCAGCTAAGGCCTTCTTGGAATACAGCAGAACTTTAGGGAGTACTAGGAGTCTGTCTTACCTAGGGTTGTCGTGCCTTCATTCACCAAATATGCCCCACTCCCACGAGGGCTTGACATGGGTAGGCTCATATGATTATGGTCCTTCCTTTGGTGGGAGCATTGGCTTTGAGTCTTGCTGCTATAAAGGAAGCCGTATAAACTCTTTTGAACTCAAGGCATCAGGCCAGTCCAGGGAACCAGGTCGCAGCAGGATGAATAAATAGCTTCTGAAGAAATCAGGCCCTTATCCCTGGGACCTGTAAATGTTACCCTTTTTATTTTTCTTTTTGAAAAAAAAGATTTGTAATCCCAGTACTTGGGAGTCTGAGACAGGAGGATCACAAGTTCAGAGGCTGAAATAAGGAGGTAGCCTGATTTAGCCAGGTGTTCCTAAATGGCATCGCATGTGCCCTGCATGAGGAAGGCAGAGGAGATCAGAATGAAAAATGGTGAGAGTGATGTGGAGGCAGAGACCAAGGAATGCCGACTCCCCCCTCCCCAAGAGGAACTGGAAAGAACAGCCCCTTCCTGCGCACAGCCCACCAAGCAACTGTGCTTACAGCACTCTGCATATGCATACATTAATGAGTGACTGTGACCTGTCCCCACTCACTGCACTAGGTGAGTTGTTTCCCACTCTCCTCCCTCTCAAGAGCTGTGTGGACAACCATTCCATTCACTCTAGTCATCTTTCATCTGGACTCCTAGAACCAACATGTAACCCTTGTACACGATGGCTACTCAGTGTTGACTGATGTTATAGACAGCTCACGCCACTGGGATGAACCTCCAAACCAGGCACAGTTTATGAGAGGAAGAAGGGATTTATTTGAAGCTTACAAATCCAAGCAGAGAGAAAAAACCACCAGCAGCATCTCCAAAAGCAAGCACACTCAGGCAGCAGGGACCTCAGGCAGAGCTCAGACTGCTCTCTGCATTCCTTAGGTTAGAATTCCAGATCTACCTCCAGTGACACCTTAGGGCTGGGCCTTAGGATCCCACCCACAGTGACACCTCTTTCAAGTTACAAGCTTTAACAAAACTCCTGAATCTACTGGAGGCATACACTCAAACTACCACTGCTGAGGTCCAACTGGGACCGCAAGAGCTAACCTTTCCTCAGATGCAGAGAATCAAAGGCCTTATGGAAGTAAGTACCTGCTCAAAAGAAGCAAGCTTTTATTAAGTCCTGGCTACACTATCCAAATTGTCATATAGAAAAGGCAAAGGTGGCATGAGTCGGAAGGTCAAGTGCAGGGGAATGGAAATCCAGGAGATGCTTGCTCCCTTCCGAGGTGGGATTGAGTGGTCAGGAAGCAGGTGAGCCAGGGCTTCCCCCTTGCTTTCCCTCCGCAGTCATTTCTCCTCTCAAGTGTGTGCATAGCCTGCTGCCATGATCCCTCCAGCTCATCTTCTCTCCCCACAGGCAACCAGAATGAAGTGGATGGATAGGGCACTTTCATCTGTGTGGGAGCTGCGTGCTTGTTTCTGAGCGAGCCCTGTGGGTGTCGGCATCCTGACAACATCGCCTTCCTTCCAGAGAGGAATCCCCGTGGTCCAGAGAGCGTGGACTCTCTCCTGGACGCTGCTCTCTCTTGGCTGAAAGGGAAGAGATTGATTCCTATCCCAGCAGTGTTAGGCTTGAATACTGAGAGTTAATGAATGAGACCGTCAGGTCTCACTGATGACCACAGCTGGAGCTGACTCATTTTCATGTGTGTCTTAACCTTGTCCTTGGCATTGCATTCAGTAGGCTTTGCGCTGGTTCAGAATGTTGCCACTAATCCACCATTTATTTGACCACTGCAGTATAACCTTGAGAGATGCCTAGTAGCATGTACTTTTTTAAAATTTTAACCCAAATAATCTTTTATGGAAAGGATATAAAATGTATGAATATCTTGCATGCCCACTTTGATCATTTTGCAGTGTCTTCCAGAGGCACTGTGTTGAGAAGGCTTCTGAAGTGCTGAAATCACCTAGTTATGGGCCCAGAAGACTGTCAAAATCTTATGTAAGAAATATCATAACAACCAAGGTCCACCAATATGCATTTGAAAAGTCACATGGGAGGATTTCTACTGCTTTTCTATAATGCAAAAGTAGCTATGCTTATTTCTCTCTCTTTATTTGTGATAATAGAACACTTTTCCTTCCATCATCCTTGCCTATCACCAGAATGATATATTTTATGGTGTCATGAAATGTTAGAGCGAGATGAGTCTTCAGAGACCATTTAGTCTAAGCATCTTGTTTTACAGAAAGTTAAAATGAGGCCACGGGAGGCTGATTTTCCAAAGGTCAAATAGCTCATTAATGCAGGTCTCCTCACTCTCATTTGTCTTCTTGGGACCCTTTGTTTCCAGGGCAGAACATCTGTCATTACCTTGGCCCTGTGCTAGTAAATAATGCAGGGTTGTACAGAATCAGGGCAGTGATCTATCTCAGAAGGTAAGGCTGTATCCTGAAAGGTGCACCTTGGAGCCATAGAGCCTGGCTCTCGCTCTTACTGGTTGAGTATCCACAAGTAAGCCTTGGCTTCCTCACCAATAAACTGTGCCTGAGGATTGTGAGGCTTCAGTGGAGTGATGAGGCGAGAGTGTGGCACTCTGCGTGCTTAACAAATGTTATTTATTACATATGCTCAATGATGGAAGTCTTGTCCTGAGAGTCTATCATTTGAGACATCGCTTGGTAAAATAGCAAACTGCTTGGAGCTATCTGTGATGGGTTCATGTTTTCTTTAAGATTGTTCCATCAAATGAGGAGATGTGTAGAGTGTGGGTTCTTGGATATCACATGTCTATTTCAGATAACACATTTACCACCATCGTTACTACCGTTAGTAACTGGTAAGGCATATTCTGTAAATATGACTGAGTTTCCAATGACAAATCCACAAGGAACTTCCTGAAATTCCAAATCCTCTTAACTATATCATTTTATTACCAAAGTTTATATTCTGACATATCTTGAACACTTCTCAAAAAGGGGGTATTTTTAGGCTTATCTTTTATGTCTAATTTTCTTTATTTTGGTTTTGAGCTTTTTTTCTCTTTTGGAGACTTCACTATGTTTTCCAGGTTGCCCTTGAACTTGCCTCATCCTCTTGAGGTCTGAGACTACAGGTGTGCACCTATAGTGACCTTTATATCTTGCTATACTATAAACTATAGCTTTAATTAATATTATGTGTCCTTTTTACCAGCTTCTTATTTCTAGGTTTACATGAAGAACCTGCTTCATAGAACCAGGACCCAGCTGACAGGCTCCTTTCTTCAGTCAGGGAGGTTTAAAGAAGTGGACAGAAGCATGTCTGTGCTTCAGGCTGAACAGGAAGGCAGCCTGCTTGCTTGAAGGGCGGGTTGGGAATTGTAATGTTCAGGGCATCATTCTCACTCTGGAAGGCCCCAGCCTTTCTCAAGCCAAAGCAAATGAAGACATTTCCTTCCTTCCTTTCCAGCTTCAATATTTGTAAAGGCATGGTCTGTGGGAACTGATCACTTTGTGCTCCAAGTGGGAGTCTACATGTTTAAGGTTCAGTATCAATTTATGAAGGTTAATCATTATTCTATTAGCCATCGCCCCTCTTTCTCTGCTGCCTTTCCCTTCAGAGCAACTTATTACTTCTCATTTCCTTTCCATCTCCTAGAAGACCGAGTCTGAGGAAGAGTATTTCTTAGTGGGACTGCCCAGGGGCTTGTTCTTTGGAGCAAAGAGTGAGACATGCTTTGAGTCTGGTTTACAGCTCTCCTGGTTTTATCAGAGCAAAGAAATCAAAGCTGAGCAGAGCAAGGCCAGATAGCACTTCTGGCCTTCTGTGTGCCAGTGTCCCGGGGCGATTTCAGTGAGCTTCTACTGGCCTTTGCTAGTTTCTCTGGTTGGCTTCCTTGGGTGGGGAAGATTTGCTGTTTGACTTCCCTTTTCTCTAAATCTTACTTCTATCTTGCTTTCTAGCCCTGAGTTACGATTTTCCCCTTCTCTGAAGGTCACCACAGGGGGCCTTGTATGTAGAGGTGCTCAATGAACATGAACGATTTCTGTAAGTGGGTAGGGGAAGGGAGGGTAGATAGGATGGAAGGAACAGAAGAAGACAAGGCCCAGTGGCAGCCGAGGAAGCGGGCAGCAGATGCATATGTAGAGGAGACAACTGGTGATACACTCCTGGATGACTGTATGGGGAGGGCTGGAAGCTTTCTGCAGACCCACCCCTGCATTATTCAGAGGGGTCATCCCATTGAACACATGAAATAAAAGTGGAAATGTAGAACTTTAAGGAACAGAGTGGAAATGTCTCTGAAGTCACCCTGCTGGGCTCATTAAGGAAGAGGAAATAAAGTCAGCAAGAGGGGAATGATTGGGCCAAGGACTGACAGGATTTTTTAGTGACTAGACATTGTAGCTTGTGGGCAGAAGCTGGGGAGACCAAGCCTGGATCAGGTTCAGGTAAGAGCCTGGTTCTCAAAGGTTCTTAAAGGCTATGCAACAAAGACATGGTTGTTATCACTGAGTCATGGATGGAGAAGGAATCATGAGGGCCAGATTTTGACTTTCTCACCAGCTCTTCCATTGTGGCAAGACCAGTGAGGGCACTTGGCAGAGGGTGGGCATCTCCATGGTAGAGAATATGAGACGATGGATGTCATGGCTGCACAGCCTCTGCAGGCTAGGCCATTTTATACCTTTTGAAAGAACATTTCAAAAGGAATTTGAATTTTACAAGTAGAAACAATATAAAGTAAAAAGATGATCTATTAATTCAAAGCATAATAATTTCCAATCCAAAATCCTAAGAAAGGCTTGCAAGGACCTACCTGATCTGTCCTGTCCACTTTTAGCTTCCTCTCACCCTTCTGAGCTACTGATTTTCTCCCATCTATTCAAGACTGAGGCTCTCATGTAAATTCATTGAATCTGGGCAAATGGGCGATCTGTTTCAATATGTGGGAAACTCGCTTCCCTGTCCTTTCACTGTCAGATGAAGTGTCAGCATGAGAGGTGAATCCAAATGCAATCGTCTGGGGAGTGAGGGGAAGCTTTGCAGCGAGGCTTTCACTCAAAGCACGTCAGTCTGGGCAGCCCCAAACGTGGGTGATGTCTGCATATCAGTCAAATCAATCATAGGACTTGGACCTTATGCACTAGGGTGAATGAGGGTGGCATTCTGGAAGCCAAGTTCAGATGTGACGTTCTTTCCTAAAGAAGCCTAATTAAGATCACACACTGAGTCGGTTCCCTGATTTGTGAAAAGAGAGTTATGGATATATTGGATTGTTTGGGTTTGCACATTATAAGCAAAGGTTACTCCTTCTGCCATCCAGACTCTGCTTCACTATTAATTTTGTAGGCTGGAAAGCCCTTGTAGCCATGAATTATATCTGGTCAAAACTGGAACAAGTGGAGACAGATTGGTAATAAAACAGGATGAAGCAGAAAAGCTTGCAGAATACCTTAGTAGCTGGGGAAGCGCAAGTGCTGGGAAGCTCAGGCTTGGAATCTTTTATGCAGAGAATCCACTTGCCGGAGGCAGGGTGAGCAAGGTTGTCTTTAAGTATAGAATATGCCTTTCAGCCCCCCTTGTTCAGTGTCCTGTCACTCCACAGGGCCCAAGGCCCTGTGGAGTCACTTCATAGAAGGGGCCTTAAATCACTGGACTCTTGATTATCATGGAGATTTTGGGTTCAGATTGGCGGACAACACCTCCATCACAGCCAAGATAGGTGACTCAGTTCTCAAACTGTCCACGATCTAAACTCATCAAGGGAGGGTTTTTAAAATACTGATGTCCAGGGTTTAGTCACTGAGAACTACCGTCACTGGTTTAGGTGGGCCCAGACATTTGTTGCTTTGAGTGTGAGCTTTCCCCATCTATTCTAATGGACGCCAGCATGGAAGGAAGTGTGAGCACTGTGGGGAAGCTGCCTGGTTCCCCATAACGGTGCCTTGGTTCAGATTGGGAGTCTCAGAACTTGCCTGGAAGTGTGTTACTACAGGAAGGAGTTCATCATCCTTCCCGGCCAAGCTCCTTATGGATGAATGCAGGAGGTGGACTAAGTGACCACTTCCTCCAGGACATCTGGACATCCAGCCGCTGCCATGGTGACGTCCACAGGCCTTTAATTCCTGTGCTGGTCAGAGGTACTGTTAGAAAACCAGCTCTTGCTTCCTATTGCCATGAAGCCCATCTGGATTGGCAAGGTTGTAAAAGAAGCCTTGCTTTCTCTTCTTTCAGACTTTAGTCCCGGCATACTCTTTGCCTGGTGAGTTGACACTATCATCGCAGCATTTTCTTACGATTAACCCTAAGTTGGCTGAGCTGTGTGTCTTCACACCTGATGCAGAAGTCCCACAATGCAAGCAAATTCATTCCCACACCAGAGCCCAGAGGATGAAATTATACTAAAAACGGCATTCGTAGACTAGTGTCTGCTAGCCCAGATACTTCTCAGCTGGAAAGAGCTTCAATTTTTTCAATAAAACCCCCTACTATTAATGCCCTCTGACAAATTTCTGGATTCAACCTACTTGGCCAGAGAACACAGGAGTTAAATAAGATAGGCATACCAACACACAAGAGACAAGCTAATAAATCTTAAGGAAAAAAAATCAGACAAATTAGAAAGATGCAGATTACATTTCCCCTAAAATGTAGCATCAGGTAAAAAGTAAAATGAGACAAGGGTCCGGACTGACCTCTGCTGAGGGCTTGCTGAACCTAAGCGTTGCCCAAAGCAGCTCCAGATACTTACGCATGTGGATGGGTCCTTGCTTCTTTTTTCCTCTCCCTGAATGAACCTGCTGCTGGAATCTATCGGCCTGTCCTTATTCATAACCTTCTTGGCAGGGTAGATGTACTCTCCCAACTGGGGCTCTATTTGCACTGCCAAATCCTATTCTGAAAATCAGCTTTTCAAATGGCAGCTATAAGGGGACACAAACAAGGTTGAAAACTCAGAAGCAACCCAAAGGAATGGCCCGAGTTCGAAAGGGAATCAGAGAAGTCCTGCAGAGCCAGCTCATATTTTCTGAGGATCCTGCTGGCTTGTGTCAGTTGAGGTGACCCGTCTCTCCAGATGGGACTCGCTACTTGGTGTATAGGACTATAATTGCCTATGACAACTGCATCTTCTATGTACTGCACTAAGAACGAGATATCCTAACAATAGCAGTACCCCAAAGCACACTGCTTGAAGCAGGTGTCCTATTAACGCTGTAATTGTCTTCAGTAGAGAGGATTTTCCTGTGTTCTTTCCTTGTTCTGTGTAACTATTTCTCTATCGTCTTCATCCAAGTATCTCCCCTAAATTGCCTGGTATTTCTGTGTATGTGTGTGTGGGTCTGAGTGAAATCACCCATACATTTCATGTAACTGAATTCCAATAAAAACCCTAGACACCAGAACTTGGTTGAACTCCTTGCTTGGCGATGTTTTGTATAAGTTGTCACCATGGATGGTGTGAGAATTAAGTGACTGTACTGGGAGGGAACCGGTCCACTCTGCACCAGGTCTCTCTTGCATGCTACACTCTGGAACTTTTCCCTTTACTGACTTCAATCTGTCTACTTCTGCTTTCATAAACTATAGCCATGAGTAGAGTTGTCTTGCTGACTTTTGAGTCCTAGCAAATCACTGAACACAGGGTAGTCCTAGAGACCTCACACGTGGGCTACAGAATTGCTACGGGCCACATCACATCCTCATTCTACTAGAGTGATGTAGTGAGAAGAATCCCTGGTACCAGCTGTGGCTTACTAATTAATCAGATGATTGAGTTCCAGTTGTGGTTCTTGGGCAGAGAACATGTGAAACTGGAAAGGTTTAGCCCACAGGGAGCCAGGTGAGGAAATCATGGATCTAAATGCTCACGGACATTTAGCTACTTAGTACTTAGTGGTATGTTTATCTGGTATATTATAAATATTTAGTACTCGTGTACACCATAAATATTAGGTATTTCTTGCTCTTTCCACATCTCTCTGCATGGGTTTAACACCCACATTTTTCACGTGCTGTTTCATGCATCCAGTGCGTTCTAAGGCAATCACGTTTTATGCCTACTCGTTATTTATTCGCACTGAAACACCTTAAGATGGGTTTGACTATGTTTTTTGAGCTAAAAGCATTATTTATAGCTAAATGTCTCAAGAACACATTATAGGTACTTTTGAGAGATGAGTTATGAATCTCCCTGCTATTTTTTTTTAATTTTTATGCCTCTCCAAAATTCATGTGTTGAAACTTCTGTAGCAGTGTGATAGAACTCAGAGGTGGAGTGATTAAGTCACAAAGGTAGAGCCATTGAATAATAGATTTTAAAGCCTTTTAAAAATAGATTTAAGGTCTTCATGAATGAGGCTTCATACAATGTCTAGTCTTCTTGCATGTTCACTTTTTTTTTTTTTTTTTTTGGTTTTTCGAGGTAGGGTCTCACTCTAGCCCAGGCTGACCTGGAATTCATTATGTAGTCTCAGGGTGGCCTTGAACTCATGGCAATCCTCCTACCTCTGCCTCCTGAGTTCTGGGATTAAAGACGTGCGCCACCACGCCCGGCCCCTACTTTTGCCATGGATGGATGCAGTAACAAAGTACCATCTTGGAATCAGAGAATATATCATTATATACCAATGCTAGGGCCCTGGATTTTAAACTCCCCAGCCTGAGGAGAGGGATGAAATAAATTTCTGTTCTTTATCAATTACTCAGTCTGTGGCATTTTGTTGCAGTCAGATAGCACAGACTACAACCATCACTGTGGGCCTTAGTACTTTAAGAAATTCAGTATTGGAAGGTCATGTGATGTGAATGACATATCCTACATAGGCTCATGTGCTTTGACTACTTGGTGCCCAGCTGGAGGCAAGATGAGAACATGGGAGAGCCTTTGGGAGGTGGAGACTTGCTGGATGAGGTGTGTCACTGGGGGGTGAACTTGAGGTTATTAGTGTAGCCCACTGAGTGTTCAGGCTAGCGCCCTCAGATGCCTTCCCGTTCCTGTGCAAATAGGCTCTCTGCTTCCCTGGGAAACTGTAAGCTGAAGCAAACCTTTTCCTCCCATAAGCATAATTAATAAGAAGGTGACTGGTACAGACCCCATGCACACAGGTCATGGTTCATGTTGTCATGATAGCTGGCCTTCCTTTTTTTTTTAGGCCCTACTCAGCATTCTTATTAAACTGAGAGAAACAGATACTGCACTTGATCTTAGTGAAAAGGCTGAGAAGTGATCATTATTCTTATTGAATAACAATATCATAAATGGAGATAGAGCTACTATGCTCCAGGCATTGTTCTAAATATTGTGTAAATTAATGCTGTATAGGAATCCTATGAGGTAGGGGCAATTTTCATTTTTTCAGAGGAGGAGGCAAGTGATGCTGATTTTTGGGGGTTTAGGAGGGGGTCCCCCAAATCTATGAACCCCAAGTTTGGGGTCTGTCCTAATCTTTAATGAAGAATAATAAAGATGGACTCAAGAAGGAAAAAAAATCTATGAATTATTTAGTTTATTTGGGGAAAAATCACAAATTATGGAGTTTATTTAGAGGGAATTGGGATCTGGGAAGGAAGGCCAGAACACATTCTCAAGTGGAAAATATATTTAAGAAAAATTTAAATTTAGGGAAAAACTGGTATAATGCTTCCTGAATAGGGTAGGAGGAAACCTAACCCCAAGACAAAGTGCTCTGATCTGTAACCCCCTGTCCCAGTGATTGGTCACTTCCAACAGTGAGCTATTGATCAAAGAAACCCATGAGGTCCCCAAAACAAGACAGTCTTATGTCAAAGCTCTTGAATACCTGCCCCCAGTCAAAGGTAAGACCCTATTGTTGAAGATACCACAGAGTGTCATCACACAACACCTAGAGACCCTGCTGGACCCAGAAAGGTAACCAGCTCTCAGATGATAGCTTGTGTAGTGCTGGAATGTGGTACATGAGCTCCAGGGGAAGTTGGCTAATGATATTCCGTGAAAGCAGC
>PVHP010025232.1:5000-25753 GCA_004024765.1 Zapus hudsonius | reverse complement strand
TCTGCCACAGCACTGCAAACAGCGGCAGGAAGGTGTGCCAAACACTGGCAAGGGGAAGCTGGCTTATAACCCCATAAGCCCACCCCCAACAACACAGCTCTAATGAGGTTGTAAAACCCAAACTGCCATCAGCTGAGGATCGATCTATCAGAACACATTCAATTGTTTGTGGGGGACACCTGTATCAAACCATGACACCCCTGATATCTTTAAGACAGCCTGACCATATAGTCTTATTTCTGATTGAGTCTTTATTTACAGTCTCTCAAAATGCATGTTGTTGGGGCTGGAGAGATGGCTCAGCAGTTGAGGCACTTGCCTGCAAAGCCTGGCAACCTGGGTTTGATTCCCCAGTACCCATGTAAAGCCAGATGCCAAAGTGGTGCCTGCATCTGGAGTTTCTTTGTAGCAGCTGGAGGCCCTGGTGTGCCCGTTCTGTCTGTCTGCCTGCCTCTCTATTCTCTGCTTGCAAATAAATAAATAAATAAATAAAATTTTAGTGTATGTTGTTTAAATTACTCATCTAGGTTATAAAGAACACCACTGAAGTGAGGGGAGATGTTGACCTAAAAGATCCTGTAGGTTTACTCACACAATCCAACTTCTTCCAGTTGTTACCATGCTGATGGTGTGCGCTTACGTGGGTATATGTGGTCAGTTAATCTGTTGTTTGGAGTCTCTGATATTCAATAATGCCCACATATCTGCCACACAAAAAATTCACTCTTCCCAGGCAGGCGGAAGGGCGTCCTACGGGACAGGCGGATGCCAAGCTCAGTGACCAGCAAAAGTGACGAGCTGCCCTTGCCTGTCAGAGGGGGACGAAGATGGGCACCCAGCTACCCACGATCGCTTGCTCACCAGCCAGCCAACATGTCAGCTGCTGCCATCCGAGGCCTACGGGCCAACAACCACCGGGTCCTTGATCAATTGGAGCTGTTGCTACCAGAGAGATTGAGGCCGTTTTACAACCACCCGGCAGGCCCTAGAAAAATTTTTTTCTGGGCTCCAATTATGAAATGGGGGTTGGTGTGTGCTGGATTAGCTGACATGGCCAGACCTGCAGAGAAACTCAGCACAGCTCAGTCTGCTGTGTTAATGGCTACAGGACTTACTTGGTCAAGATACTCACTTGTAGTAATACCCCAAAATTGGAATTTGTTGGCTGTTAATTTTTTTGTGGGGGCAGCAGAAGCCTCTCAGCTCTTTTGTATTTGGAGATATAACCTAGAAATAAAAGCCAAAGCAATCAACTAAGAGAGTTGCTGATCACCTGGACGATATAGATGTGGACATAACTGTTGGGACCTTGTTTATTAACACGATGATAACCACTAACATTTGAACAGAACACACCTAGCTGTAACTACAAATTAAAACATGATGCCACAGACAAATAAAGCAAACGTTTAGTAACAAAAAAAGAATTCACTCTTGAAACTCTACATGGACTGGTTTTCCTTGTGACCACTGGTTAGTTCATTTTACAAGTGCATGGAGAGCAGTGTTGTGTCTTCATAGAAAAGACACACCCAGGACACCCAGGACCAGGAAAGAACCTGAGTTCAGATCCCCAGCACCTCCATAAAATGCCAGGCTTGGTGGCATGTGCCTGTGATCTCAGCCCTGGGGAGAAAGAGACAGGAGGCTCCCCAGGGCAAGCTGGCTAGCGAGACTAGCCTAATCCACGTGCTCTGGGTTCAGTGAGAGACTTTGTCTCAATAAATAACGTAGAGAGTGATTGAGAACAATGTCCAAGGTCAACCCCTGGCCTCCACATACATGCTCATACATGTGTCTCTGCAGCACACATATAAGCCTGAGCACATAGGAACACACATATGAACATGCATGCACACCACACACACACACACACACACACATGCAAAAGAAGAAAGTCACACGATTTAGCCAGTTCTCTGTCCTAACAAATGAGGCCCTTTCCGCATCCTCTGTGCAGTGGGGAGACAGGGAGCAAGCATCTCTGTAAATCTTGTGGCCATCAGCCATATCCTTCTTTCCGCCCTACTTAGGAGTCAGGAGATTCAGAGAAGCGTCACAAAACCTTGCTCTTTGCATCTTCATCTTGTCAGCCCTCCATGCCACAAGTCCTCACATGTCACATGTCATCGGAGAGACACAGCAGCTGGAGAGGAGAAATGCTGTCTTCACATGAAGGGCGCCTTCTGCTTGCTGCCTCCCTTTTCTCTTTGTGGTTTGAATGAAATGTTCCACATGGACTGAAATTTGAACCCTAACTAAAAAAACAAAACAAAACACTTGACAGAAGGTTGTCACCTCAGAGAGCTTCTGCTGGCCTGGAGTGAGTGCCAGCAGAGCCCCGCAGAGTCTGTCTTCCTTGTTCAATGGCACTCCTGTCCTGTGAAATGCGGTGCCCCTGCCACAGGACCCACTGGCACCCAGAGAGGATGCTTACAGTGCTAGGCAAGGCTAGGAAAGAGCTTGACAAGTCCAGGAATATCACACATGCACCCTGTGTTCCTCGTTGTGCCAAGAACTCAGGACTTGTTGAAGGGCACAACGGTTCCATCATGACCCAAGTCCTGATCATACACTGGACCTCAGATCAGAACCAGTGGAAATAAATCTTACCCCAATCTGTTCCAGAACATGCTCCTTTGCACGTAAGTTCCACACAGGTTTGAAATGGCTTCTCTGCTCCGGGCCGGTCAGTGGCCTTGGGGTTCTTCCATCAGTCACCCCTGTGACACCCCTGATGGAGTTGCTCATCACCTCAAGGCTAGTATCCTCTCCCTAAAGCTGACTGGCACACGCACTTGTCTTGTCTGCTGGCAGCTGGCAGGGTGGAGTCCAGAGGCGAGAATTGTGAAGGGTGGTTTTTCTCTGACTAGAACATTCTCCGGATGTGTAGAGCTTAATTCTCTTCATTATACTACTACTCAAATCTGGGCAAGCTATGAATTAGGTATAACCTCCTTCTGTTTATAGCTCTTAGACATCTATAAAAACCAAAACAAATTTAAAGATTAAATACAAACAGAACCATAAAACCTATAAAAGTCCAATTAAGAGCATGAATTTAATGTGACAGATGATTCCATGAGGAACCAGCCTTCTGACGTGACTCTCCTGCTGACTGATCCCAAGCCCCGGGATTGCCTACTCCAGACAACCCAGCAGAAGCTGAGCTGAGAGGAGAGGAGAGGCCGCAGCAGGGCTTGGCTTCCAGGATCCTGGGTGTGTATGCATGCCGCAGCCCCTTTGGGTCTTCTTGGAGATATGCATTCTTTTGATTTTATTTGATTGATTGATGATTTTATACATGTATATGATGTGTTGTGGTCATAATCACCTCTGGTTCCCTTCTCTTTTCCCCCTTCCCTTCCCATTGAGCTTCATAGCCTGTCCCTCTACTTTGATCTCTGTCTTTCTCTCTCTCTCTCTCTCTCTCTCTCTCTCTCTCTCTCTCTCTCTCTCTCTCTCTCTCTCTCTCTCTCTCTCTCTCTCTCTCTCTCTCTCTCTCTCTCTCCCGTGTGTGTGTGTGTGTGTGTGTGTGTGTGTGTGTGTGTGTGTGTTGTGTGTCTCACTAAGTTTAATAAGGGTTTCCTACATGAGCATGGATGGGGGGGTCACTTACCAAAGCATATGTAACTTACCAGTGGCCACATCACTGAATAAAATGTGTCCCCCTCCCCAAGCAACCGTTAACTGCCAATCATTCTTCATGAACACAGCCTCCATTCAACACGATCCCGCCTCATTGTGAACACAGGCACTGGAGTCATGGGCAATACTTGGATTCCATAATTCTCTCACACTGTCCTTCTAAGAGTGTTATCAGAATAAAAGAATAAAATCTTAAAGTTGCTGCTGATGCAGAGGAGCAATAGCTTGAGTGTCATCTTTAGAGCTCTCTGAGAGTGGGTCCATGGAGAGCATGGGGTTCCAGTGTGGCCGCTTCAAGCTGTTGGGTCTTGGGGACATCGTTTGCCTTTCGGAGCCTCAGTTCTCTGGATGCAAAATGAATTCCTAAATGAAAATATCTGCCTCGTGGGTGAGTGAGTTGTAGTAAATGAGCTAACACACTCAAGCATTGTCCTAGGTTAACTAGTGTCCCCTCCAAGTTCATGCACCCCAAACATGTGTGGCATGTTCTAGAAACACGACATCTGGGACTGCCCATGGGAGACTCTCCAGATTGAGCCAGCGGATGTTTGTCATAGAGGAGAGGAGTAAGGACCAGTAATCAGACTCTCACCCGAGATCGCAGCCACCCTGTGAGCCAGTTTTGTTCAGTGATGTATGAAGTCTCGTGACCTCATGGGGAGATAGAAAACATGTCAGGGGGAGAGGATTGTTGTTATATTGGGATAGGACCTTTGGATGCAGCTGCTTTGGGGTCTCCATGGACCGTAAGGAACCCCTCACCCACGCTCTGTCACTGGTTCACCAAGTAGACTGCTGGAATCGGTCTTTATTTTGGGGAAGCAAGTACTCTTTGGCTTCTTCCCAGAAAAGAATTCACACAACATCTGTGAATGTGACCTTGTTTAGACATAGGGTCTTGGCAGATATAAGCAAGTTCAGGCAAAGTCACACTGCCCTGTGACAGAGACACACACATAGGAGTCTGCCTATGTGGGGGATAGAGCCACCTGTGGGAGTGACCCGAGGAATGACCAGATTTCTGGGATAAGGTAGGGGAGAGATCCTTCCTCAGGACCCCCCACCCCCCAAAAGACGGCTGACATCATGACTTTGTACTTGTGACTGCCGGTGCTGAGACAATGAAAGCCTGTTGCTTTAAGCCACCCAGTCTGTGGCCCTTTGTAACTGAAGGCTGGCAAAACAAACAGACCTACTTAACGACATGCTTAACAGATCTAGGAAGCACTTAATAGCTCACTAATCATGGCTGCTTATTAGCCAAGGAGACTTTGAAGCATTTACAGGACAAAATGATATAGGCAGGAAAGTTCCATTATCTTTGCTTCGATTTCCCCCATGGGTCTAAGCCACACTGACATATCGTTGTCATCATCATCCGGGATTGTAAAGCACTTCACAGAATACACAGTTGTTGTTTTTTCCTACTGATTATTTCAGTTCATTCTCCACTTGACCCTGCGGGACAGATAAAAGGAACAATTCTTGCATATTGGCCAAGGAATCTTCCAGAACTAATTGAATAAATGCAGCATAGTATATCAGATTGGGTCCTGGAAGGAAAAAAAAAAAAGGAAATTAGTGGAAAAAACTGGCGAAATCCAATTAAATTCTGTGACTTGGTTAATGGTGATAATTTCTTATTTTTAACCAGTGTAACATGTTGCTGTAAGATGTTGATGGTAGGGGAAAATAGGTGAACAGAATCTAGTTTTCTTTACATTTCAAATTATCCAAAAATAAGAAAGGATTTTTAAAAGATAATTAGTCTTTCTAGCTGGTTTAAATATTTTGCGAGAGGCCCACCAAGAAACCCAAGCAGATAGGGAGCTATGACATCACTTGCCTTTCTTTCCCTGATTTGTTTAAGCTGTAATTAATGCTTCTACTATTTTGGTATATAGAAAACTTGGAAGATCTATACAATTTAAAGGAGAGAAGCATCATGTATCATCCTAATACCTAAAGGAACCTGCAATACACGTATCACTGTGCTCCTGACCATCCATTCAATTTGGGCTGTACAAGGGTTGCAGTCAGGTTTCTCATTGCTGGCTAAAAAGAAGCTAAAAGCAGCTTGGGGAGGAATGGGTTTATTTTGGCTTACAGACTCGAAGATGGCAGGGAAATGATGGCATGAGCAGAGGCTGGACATCACCTCCACCACAGCACTGCAAACAGTGTCAGGAAGGTATACCAAACACTGGCAAGGGGAAGCTGGCTATAACACCTATAAGCCCGCTCCAACAACATACCTCCAACAAGGTTCCAATTCCAAAATTACCATCAGCTGGGGGTCGAGCGTTCAGAACACTTAAGTTTATGAGGGACACGTGGATCAAACCACTACAAGTATGTGGTCATGCTGTGACCTAGTCATTTCCACCTAACCCCATTACCTATCTGAGTTGTTAGCCATCCATGGATGACTTTTGCTTCTTCTGGGGGAGTACTGCAGACTTCCAGCTACAGATCTGTCAGGAGCCTTTGCCCACAGGGGAATGTTCTAGAACATGGTGCTGGGTGCAGGTGTGATCAGCATCTAAGTACCTTCTATCCATGTTGATCTACAGCTCTGCTAGAGCCTCAGACCTGTGCACACGGGGTTTTTGTATGTGTGGATGTGTGGTATGTATGTGTGTATGCGTGTTTATATGTGTGTGGGTACACATGTGCGTGTCCATGCGGAGGCCAGAGGTCAACATTAGATATCTTCCTCAATCATTCTCCACCTTATTTTTTTGAGACAGGGTTTCTCACTGAATCTGGAGCTTAGTGATTTCAGTAGACTGGCTGGTCATCACGTCCTGGGGATTCTCCTCTCTCCACCTCCCCAGCGCTGGGCTGACAGCCAGCTTCTTTTTTCCACAGGTGCTGGGGATCCAGACTAGATCCTCACGCTTGTACAGCAAGCACTTTACCCACCTAGCATCTCCCAGCCTCCCCTCCCCGTGCACACGGGTCTGGATGGAGACTTTATAGCCTTTTGTTAATAATTCTTGTCAAAGCCATTTTGAAAAAACTTACACTGGAGGAGAATTGATTACCTTTAGCAATTAGATGCCATGATCAGACAACCTATTATAATGCAATAAAAAAAAACCCGTCTACAGCCAACCCAATCCCTATCAATTCCTTGTACTAAGGAAGTCTTGAGGAAGAAAGTCCGTGTTAAGAAACCCTCTCCTAAAAAGAGGCAGATCGGCCAGTGCAGGTATGTGTGAAGGAGATCAGCAGCTCCTTGGCAATTTCCCCTTTAAGCTTTCTTTCTATTTTCTAGGGGTAGGGAAATATTTCAGACTGAAATTATTAAAAATCATAACGAGTCAAAAGGACAAAGCAGCACCTAAACTGTTATCATGGCAGAAAGAAATTTGGTCATCTCTTGCTTTTTGTTTCTTTCTTCCATTCTTTCAATCAATCCAAATGACAGCCTCAAAAACACCTCTGTAATGTCAGCCACACCCTGAAACTTGACAGGGACCATAGTTCAAGTCTACAGCTAGATGGGTGCATGTGTGTGCGTGTGCACGTGTGCACACATGCTTTTCTTTTTTTAAACTAGTAATGAAGTCGTAACTGCGGCGTTTCTTTCATTACCTATTCATTAAAGATATGACATGAAAACAGGGTTGCCATGGCAATGGCTTTGTGGATTCTGAGTACATAATAAGAATTTCATTGTTTACACTACAGCCCAGATAACTGGCGGGCGCTATTGTAGCTGGTAAAGTCTTACTTAGCTTCATGAATGCCATGCTGGGTGCGGCCCATGCACAGGGCAGAGACCTCGCACATGTCACCCACATGCACTTAGGGTGGACAGATGTCAGCTCTGCCTTTGCAGGGCACTTGAGCTCAAATACCGAACCACCAAAAAGCACAGCCATTTGCCGGGTGTGGTGGCTCATGCCTTCAATCCCAGCACTCCGGAGGCAGAGGCAGGAGGATCGTCGTGAGCTCGAGGCCACCCTGAGACTACATAGTGAATTCCAGGTCAGCCTGGAAAAAAGCAAAAAAGCAAAGCCTATTCTGAAGGTTCTGAAATATTTCCACTCGGCAATCCATTGGACATGAGCATTCTTGTCTGCTAATGTTTGACTATGGAAATGCCTGGATTCCGAGCTTGCCTCTTCAACTTACCAGCTTAAGTTTATTAGCGCAAGTGACCTACTTGCTCTCTGTGCCTCGGCTTTCTTATCTGTGAAATGGGGGCAGTGTGCACACACGAGACATGCACATGAGATGCACACATATAAAACACACAAGGTGCACACACTGGACTCCTGGGTGTATAGGACAAAATGCAAGGCTTCCTGCTGTGACGTGCTATTGTTACTGTCTGCCTTGACAAGCTGATAAAGATTCTGAGCTATGATCTCCTAGGTGAGAAAGGACACATGGTATTCATCTTTCCAGCCTGGGTTATCTCACTTACTGTAATATTTTCCAATTCCATCATTCTCCTGAAAATCTCATTTTTCTTTGCAGCTGAATAAAATGCCATCATGTGCATGTACCACATCTTCATTATCCAGTCATCTGTCGATGGACATGTAGGCTGATTCCATTGCCCAGCTGTTGTGTTAAGAGCTGCAATACACATGGATGTGCAAATACCTCTGTGGTAGGAGTTTTGGGGTCCACGCCCAAGAGTCATATAACTAGTCATATGCAGTTCTCATTTTGAGCATTGAGAAGCCTCCGTGATTTCCACAGTGGCTCCACCAGCTTGCTCTCCCCCCATGGGCTCCTCTTTCCCACACCCTCCTAACACTTAACTGTTTTTGTGATGATAAGTATGCCTCCATTTCCTCAATGCTGTCCTGACATAGCATTTGCATTGCATTAGAGATTACAAACACTAAAGACAGGACTAGAGAGATGGCTCAGTGGATAAAGCGCTTGCTCTCAAGCCTGGGTACCCAAGTTTGGATAAACACACCCCAAGTAAAAGCCAAAAGCCATGGCGTGCTTCTGTAATCCAAGCACACGGGCAGCAAAATGGGAGGCGGAATCTCCAGGAAGCTTGCAGACCAGCTAGCTCGAAGAGCACAGCAATGAAGGCGGCAATGAGAATGGGAGAACATGCTCAACAAAGGTAGACGGTCTGCTGGAGAGATGGCTCAGTGGTTAAGGCACTTGCCTGCAAAGCCTAACAACCCTGGTTCAATTCCCCAGTACCCGAGTAAGGCCAGATGCACAAAGCGGTGCATGCATCTGAGTTTGCTTGCAGTGGCAAGAGAGCCTGGTTCTCGTTCTCTCTCTCTTTCTCTCTCTCTTCTTGCAAATAAATTAATAAAAATACTTTTTTAAAAAAAGGTGGAAGGTGAGGATTGACACCTAAAAGTTGTCCGCAGACCTCCACATACATGCCGTGATATCCACACATGTACCATATACACATATGCGTAAAATAAATTAATCGCTTAATAATAAAAATACATACACAAAGTGAAATAAAGAAATACGTAATATATGTAGAAAAAAACAGACTCAGAGCTGAATCTGTTTAAGCCCAGGGTGACCCACCTCGTTGGTGCTCCCCTTGCCCTTCTCCTGGCATCTTCCAGAACCCTCCACCACCTGATTCACAGGCATGATCCTCTCCCACAAAGGCCCTGTTGTCCTATGGAGGCCCAGAGGCTGGAGACCTCCCCTAAGAAAGCTCTGATGTATGGAAAATTACACCCACGGTGTCAGTTCTTCAGAGAAGTGATGGTTGTTAGTAATGCTATTGTTTGGTAAGATTCTGGGATGGGATAGCCTAGGATGCAAAGATCTTCTTGTACCAGGACAGCCTAGGATGCAAAGATCTTGTTTCATCGTTGCAGCATGAGACGCAGAGCACTGGCTGCAGCTGGAGCCCTGAGGACTGAGGCTACGACAAGGTGACAAGGACAGCATTTACACATTCTCTGTCCACAGCCCCAGCAGGAAGAGTGCCCACCACCTAGGTACAAATGGAAGATGGCCTTGCTGTTGTGCCACAGGCTGGCCATTTCATGCTGTCCCCTCCACACCTCAAACCTCTCAATCCCAGCCTGGCCCGAGGCTGCTGTGGCCGTGGGTTAGTCTCTGTGTGCTCAGCCAAGTTCTCTGGGGTCCGACTAACTACCCAAAGCCTGCCCCTCACACTTCAGAGGGAAAATAAAAGATGGAGAAGTGACCAGGTGACACACCGCAAACGAAGATATGCCATTTGGGTCTTATCTACAAACCAGATGTTAAATAGGTTCTGCTGGCTGACGTACAGTTGACTCCCAAGTGCCTTCTGGCCCGTTAACGTCAGTGAGCCACAGTCTCTCCCTGAGGCAGCAAAGCCGGGTCACACCAGCTCAATGCAAGAGAGACTCAGCTGTGTCCACACAACCGGAATATTCAGTGTTAGAACTGGTCCTCCAGTGATTTGATCAGGTTGAGATCGAGGGTTGGAGTGACACAGGGGGATGGAGACACAGGACATGTGTCCTACCCACTGTCTATACAGCAGAGGAGTTCAGCCGGTGCCCAAGTAACCAAAACTGCCTGGAGCCATCATCATGCACGAGACAGGCTCCCAAGACTACCAGGGAATACAGAGGAGCAAGGCTGAACTTCACAAACAAGGTCGGAGGGACACACTAGCAGATTGCAAGGCTACAGCCACCAAGATAGTGTCACATGGCCATAAGGCAGACACAGAGACCAACAGAGCAAAACAAAGAAGTCAACCCATACATAAGCGACCAATTTTTTTTTCAAAGGTCTAAGGCAATTTAATGAGGAATGGATAGTCTTTTAAACACAAGGTGCTGAACCAATTGGGTTTCCATATCAAACAAAAACAAAACAAGAAAACCTCCCCAAAGGCAAACCCCAGGCTGTGAGAAAAAAAAAAAAAGGTAACAATTTATCTGGAAAAGACATGTATCTAGAAAGGACTTTTATAACTAGACAAATTACAAACAAGCCAATTTAAAAATGAGAGAAAAATTAATCAGATACTTTACTAAAGATCTAGAGGGGGAAAGGTATTCAGTATTACTACCGAATTATGGAAATGCAAATTAAAACCACGGTGTGATCTGTCCACACACCCACTAGGAAGGCTAAAATGATAGACTGACCATATCAAACAAATACTGGCGAGTATCTCCAGGAACTGAAATAAGCCTCATCTGCTTAGTTGGAATAGAAAATGACACTCCTTTTGAAAACATGTTGGCAGTTTCTTAAAAAGTTAAACATAGACCGACCATATGACTTAACTATTCCTTTCTAGTATTTACCCAAAACAAATGGAAGCATATGTTCAAACAAAGACTGTATACAAATGTTCAGAGCAGCTTTGTCGTAACCAGAAGGGAGGAAAACTTACCCACGTTCCCCCAGCAGGTGAATGCATGGACTAAATATGATATGTCCACGTGCTGGACGTACTATTCAACAACTCTAATGGGTGAATTCTTGATACAACATAGACGGATCCCAAAAATCACCATACTGTGTGAAAGAAGATAAGAATAGTATATGCTGTGTGAGTCTGTTTAGATACAGTTCTCTGACACCCACCCTCATTCCCAAGGACAGAAAGTAGACCAGCCTGGGAGAAGAGACTATGACGGGACACCAGGAAAGTGTGGGGAGACATCATCGTGTTGCAATCCTACAGGGGTACAATGGGCTGGGAAGATAATTCAATGGGAAAAGTGCCTTTTGTGCAACTAGGAGGACCTGAGTTCACTTCCCAGAACCCAGGGAGAAAGTTGGGCATGGTGACCCGCTTGAAAGTCCAGCACTGGGGAGATGGAGGCAGGAGACTCCTTAGGACTTCCTACATAGCTGGTCAAGCCTAATCAGTGAGCTCGGGGGTCAATGAAAGGCTTTGTCTCAGAAAGAAAGATGGATCTGATCAGAGAAGCTTCTGTTTTTTGCAGCCGGTGGTGATGATTGGCGAGATTCCAAACTCAACCACGTGCTGACAATCAGTGACTGTTGAGAGCTCAGCACTAAATGAGAAATCTCCAAAATGCCCTTCAAGCTGAGGAAACATTACAGAAGAAGGGGCAGAAAGAATTTAAGAGAATTTAAGAATTATTACAGAAGAAGGAGCAGAAAGAATTTAAGAATTTAAATTTAAGAATTTAAGAGGGGATGGGGAGAAGTGTTTTGGCTGTCTTCTGGACAGGAAGTGACTCACAGTGGCTGTCCTTACCTGCATAAGACCCACACAGGTTTGGGTCCACCAACATTCCATCAGAGATGATGGATGTAGCAGTCACCTTCTCAGAACTGGGACAAAACACCCAACCAGAAGGAGCTAATGAAAGAAAAAGGTTTTATTTCTGCGTACAGTTTTATGAAGTTTCATCCTGGCGGAGAAAGCACGGCAGAGCAGAGGGTTGGTGTCACATCTTCTCACATCAGCTGGGAGGAAGCAGCAAGAGTGGGCTGGCTAGCGCCAGTACGGGGCAGGACTCTAAAGTCCTGAGGTCCACCCTCAGTGACACACTCCCTCCAAGGCTCCATCTCCCAAAGGCTCAACCAGCTGGGTATTAAGTAGGAAGCTTAATCACAAACACACAACACTTTGGAAGGCATCTCACGTCCAAACCAACACAATAGAATAGGAAAAAAATTATAAATAAATAAAGGTGGAAAATATCTTACCTGGACCCCTGCCTCCACACACGTGTTTACACACATGCACCCACACATATACAAGCATGCAGACACACATGCAGACACGACACACACATAAACATGCAATAAAGAACAAAGCAGGAAATGTTAGTGTACTTTCTATCATTATAAAAATATAGCTGAGAAAGTCAACCTGAAGAAAGAGGTTTCTGAGTCCCCTGGCTCGGAGGTTTCAGTCCATGATCGGTACAGTTACTTTGGAACCTGCGGTGATGCACACATCTGTATACACGTGTGTATACACCACACACACACCCCCAAGTGAAACAAGATACATTAGGCTTTGAACCATGATGCTGGGGGTGGGAGCTCTGTGTTTCTCTCCTTCACATTGGATGCATCCTCACAGGAATAAAGATGATATTTTAAGGAGAGACGTTTGTGCCCCTCCCTATCAGACTACTGAAACAGTGGTCCCCAAGGAAATGGAACTGCCCAGGAATCTCATGCTGGGGAAAAGAAAAGGCTGAACCCTGGTGCCAGGCAGAGCAGGCATTTCACTCTCCTGACCACTTGGGAGTGAGGCAATGATGGGCAGTGATGGGCAGGGCCACCCCTTGAGCAGGACTGTTAAATTTTGCTTTTCTCCCTCAGTAACAACACACTTGGATCAGGAGAACCCGGCTGAATACTAGGCTATCCATGGTCCCCTACCACAAAGACTGATCCAGACGGCCCACGGAGGAGGATATCCAGCTGATTGGGGATGGGGGGGCATTGGGGAATTGGGGATAACAACTCATTGTTGGCCCACTAAACAATGTAACTCATTATGGACAATAAAAAAAAAAGAAAGGAAAAAAATTTGCTTTTCTCTTGGCCTCTGTTTCAACCTAGATCTCATGTTAGTGCCCCAGAGATGGAAATGTGGGGTGGTGGTTACTGAAATTCTTTGGTCCTCTTCCCAATATGGCCGCATCAAACAAATCTCCTCTATCTGCTTTTCACTATCATGTCTCTTAAATTAGCATATTGAGGATGAGTGACGGAGCCTGCTTGTGAGAGCTTCCAGAGCCAGGCTTTGACCCTAACCAGGTAACAGCATAAGCTATAAAATGTCGCCTGAGCTCATGGGGTTTGAACACTTAGTTAAAAGTGGCTATGGGAAACACACTACAGGGGGGATGCTGGTTTTGTTGATGGTGCCAGGCCTGGGGTCCCCATTCTGCCACCAGCTGGCCTCTCTTGTCATCAGTCACACTCTGAAGAGGCCTCTGGGAGGGAGATCTGAACACAGGAATGTACATAGGAAGTGCTCCCTGCCACAGCCACGTGGATGAAGGAAGTGGAACTTCAGGGCCTCAGCCAGACCACAGGGTTCTGGAGCTGGGGTGGCCATCGGGTTTGTCCTGATTTGGCATGAAGCTGCTGGACCCTTGTTCCCTCCCTGCCTGAGGACGAAGTCTTGGATGAGGACTGCCCATAGAGCGAGTATGAGTTTAAGAGACACAGTTCCCTCCCCTGAAGGTGACACTCCGGACACTGTCCTAAAGGGGGCTTGGGCATGGCTCCAGAACACTGGACAAATGACCCCAAGCTTCTGCTCTCATCCCTAAGAGTGATGGGCTTCCATCGCAAGGTCCCTGGCGCCCCTCTTGGGATCCTCCGTTGGCAGGGATACCTTCAGTCCCTGAAGTGAGAGATCATTAGCTTATGCCTCTGGCCAGTGACAAACAGGAGGTTGTTCTTGTGACATTAGCAGAAATGATGCAAGCCTGCGGATCTTGCTCTGGGCAGGCCAGTAGCCTTCCCTCCCTGCCCGGAGATTGAGTCTCCATCCAAAATGCTTCCCTGGAGTAATCCTTATGTGCCAGGCACTGGCGGCTCTCTGCACACCCTTTGCCCACCCACTGTGGTCATAGCAACAAGGAAAGCGAGGAACATGACTGAGATATGGTACTTTCTCATATCAGGATTCAACAGCAGTAACAATAAGTAATCACTGACTATTCTCTTACAGATCGGGGAGAACTCCCACGCCTCTTCTCTCATGTAATTAGTGATAATTAAGTGGCCTGTATAGGCTATGTGATTAGAAAATGGCAGAGCTGAGGATCAAGTTCAAGCCTGCTCTGTTGGTCTTACTAGGATTTCCCAAACCTTAATGAATTTTCTACAGCCCTATCCTCTTGCTTAATTAATATTTTTCTTTTGATTGATTACACTTCATAAAATAATCCATTGATTTTAAAGTACGTGTCATTTGTGGATGGAAAATAAGTATCACTGGATGCAAATAGGACAAAATAACTATAAAAACAAATGCAGTGAGCACCAAACAATGGGATTAGCGCTCCTTTGATGTGGCTGTGCAGAAAGCACTGAGCCTGACATGGAACTGGAGGGGCATCAGAGGCCAATGCCTGATGGAAAGAGACAAGAAAGAGAATAATTTTGTCAACACAAAAGTCCATTGGTGGCCACTGCCAACCTCTGTGGCACCTGAAATTATCTAAGCAGCTTTGCACGACACATCCACACCTGTCCAGTGGTATATTAGTCAGGACTCTCTAGAGGAACGGAATTGGTAGAATGGATGATAGTTAAAGGGGGGAATTTACTGGAGTAGTTTACGTCAGTCCAACAATAATAATCTGCAGGCCCACGGGTGAAGGAACCAGTAGCTGTTCAGTCCACGTGGCTGGAGGCTTCAATTGTCCCAATCCAGCCCTGAAGGCCTGAAGGTTCCCTGGGGAGCGGCTGCTCTTCAGTCCATGATGTGAGGCTGAGGAATCCAGGTTCCATGTTGAAGAAGGGTAGGAGAGCAGGATGCGAGTGCAAGTCATGACAAGCACCAGCAGCCAGGGAGGAAGGAAGAAGCTTCCCTTCCCCTCCAGCTTCCTTATATCCAGTCCCCACAGGGAGGCCATGCCCACTCTGGGGGAAGGGCTCACTCTGGAGAAGGGACCTCCTCCTGTTGTCAATCCTTCCTGCAGGCAAGCTCAGAGATCCTCCCAAGATCACTGAGGATGGCTAAACAGGTCAAGTTGCATCACAGGTGGCCACAGGACCCCATGGAAGTGGAGAAGACATCTTTTATACGGGCTCTGCAAGGAGTCAGATGGCTATCCGAGCCATCAAAAGAGCACTGGCTTTGTCTCGGGAAGACAGGCTCAGAGAGCAGGACTGGAGCCATCTATGACCCCGGCTGTTCTCCAGCCAGGTCTCCCTGAGGGTCAATGCAAGTCACACCTGCTTGGCACTTGGGTTCCACATGAAGTGAGAATGTTCCCAAGGAGACAGGAAAAGGAACTCCATCCATTATCTTCTTGAAGAATTCATCAAAGATTCCGTGAGTTTCAAAAACAGCGAGCAGGGGCTGGAGATAGATCAGTGGTTATGAGAGCTTGCTGCTCAAGCAATAGACCTTAAACACTGCACAAAGCTCAGGGAAGGCAATTCCTCTGCCTTGATGGTGAATGAGGCAAACTGTCTTCCCCAAAGCACAAGCCACCTTCTGTCATGGGTCACCTCTCCTTGCAAAGGCTGGCTCCTCCCTTTGGCCATTCTGGGTTCCTCTGGATTTGAACCCCATCTGCAGGGCACAGGCACAACCTTAGACAAGCAGGTTCACTGTGATGAACGCTCAGCTCCCTGGGTTGGCAGAGGAAGTGGATCTATGTGTGACAAAGAAAGCCACAGGGTCGAGTGTCTCCTATTCCTGTCTCTTCTAGGCCCTTTTGGCTGATATCAAGTATCTCCTGTCTGTGAAATGGGAACCAAATCACTCCCCTACTCATTCTTGGGAACCAGTTCTTGGCATCTTTGCAGGAATTCTGAAGCTGGAGATGAGCGTGGGCGCCTCTCCATGGTGACCATTGTGTCACAGCTCAGGCTGGTCAGAGACAGCTAGTCGCTGGCTCTCCTGCCAGGCTAATGTGGCCCTGCTGTTGCTTGCTGGGAAAATGGGGCAGTCAAATGCATGTGACTTCAAAATAAGAGTCTTGGCATATCCACAGCCTCAGTTAACCAGAAGCTGCCAGCATTCAGCTTTTCCAAGGAAACACTCTGGAGTCAAAACTGAATTCCCCCTTCCTTCTCTGCTGACTGCTTCCTTTGATTTCTAGAAGTCTGTGGCTTCTGTTACTCCTCCAGATGAAGTGAGCACCACCAGGAGACACGAGGGGATCTTGAACTCTTGTCCTCCCAGCCATTTAAAAAAATATTTACTCACAAGGTGTCATGGTTTGATCCAGGTGTCCCCCACAAACAAATGAATGTGTTCTGATAGATCGATCCTCAGCTGATGGCAGTTTGGGTTTTACAACCTCGATGAAGCTGTGTTGTTGGGGGCGGGCTTATGGGGTTATAAACCAGCTTCCCCTTGCCGGTGTTTGGCACACCTTCCTGCCGCTGTTTGCAGTGCTGTGGCAGAGGTGATGTCCAGCCCTCTGCTCATGCCATCGTTTTCCCTGCCAGGATGGAGTCTCCCCTCGAGTCCTTAAGCCAAATAAACCCATTCCTCTACAAGCCGCTTTTGTTTGGGTTCTTTCTGCGCAGCAACTAGAAAGCTGACCGCAACACAAGGAGAGAGAAAGAGAGATTGGGCACACAGGGGCCTCTAGCCTCTGCAAAGAACAGACGCATGTACCACATTGCGCATCTGGCTTTATGTGGGTGCTGGGGAATAGAACCCGGGTCACTAAGCATTGCAGGCAAGCACCTTAACCACTGAGCCATCTCTCCAGCCCTGTTTTAATTTTTATTTGTGCATGTTTGCATGTGTATGGGAGGGTGGGGGTGCAGGTGGGGGTGCAAAACAGCTCTTTAGCCTGGAGAGGGACTTCTGGGTGTCACAGGCCATGTGCAAATCAACACGAGGAAGAAGCCAGCAGTTGCACAGGTGCCTCATGAGGGAGAGACAGGTGTGATGGCCCACAGCAGCTTCCACTGGAATCTGGACAACTGTTGTCAGAGGAGTTCTGTGAGAATGCTCTTCCTGGGGACACTGAACTGCAGAACTCAGAGCCCCTCCGGGGAGATGGGAGGTGGAAAAGTGCTTGTCACTGAGTGGGGTTCTCAGCACCCATGGAGAAGCTGGCCATGGTGCACACACCTGGAGTCCCAGCTCTGGGAGACAGACAGGAGGATCCCTAAGGTTAGCTAACTAGTCCAGCCAAATGACTGAGGAAGAACCCTGATGTCATCCTCTGGCCTCCACGTGCAGGTGTACACACGATTGTTCATCCCCACACATCTGTGCACCGTAGATGTATGAATACTTCATACACAACACCACACAGAAAATAGACAAAAATATTGAAGATTTGCCTAAATCCCAGCTGTTTTAGCCCACATTTCTTTTTTTTTTTTTTTTAAATATTTTATTTATTCATTTTCAAGCAGAGAGATACAGAGAGAGAGAGAGAGAGAGAGAGAGAGAGAGAGCACCAGGGCCACCAACTTGTGGGTCTGGCTTACGTGGGTCCTGGGGAATTGAACCCGGGGCCTTAGGCACTGGAGGAAAGTGCCTTAACCGCTGAGCCATCTCTCCAGCCCTAGCTCACATTTCTTAATGAAAAGGAAACTAAGACCGTTTCTTCAGAATACAGATTTCTTTGCATTACTTATTTTCTCTATAATTTGTTTTTCAGTAGATACTCCACACCCTATTCCCATCTCTATGATAAATATTCTCCCCATAGTCACAAATGGGGCACAAACATCATTTCCCTATATATCACTCAGTTATGGGCACTGTGCATTCTTGTGGCCTTCCTATTTTTGAATTCAGGAGACAGGCTCAATTACCAGAGGTGAACAGAGTCAAAAGGAACTTAAGGTCACATTATCTACTTGGTGCTGACGGATAGTATTTTTCCCTGTCAGTTCGTCTCCTACAGCCCATTGATAATGATGGAAAATCTGACTTCATGAATAATTTGATTTCTTCTGTTTTCCCAGAGAACATAAATTGTAGTTATTTGGGATTATGTATAATCATTTTCATAGACGGTAAGCTTTAAAAATTTATGCTGCACATTTCACACGTGTTATCTCTAAAGGCTTAGATATTCGGGAGGCGGGTAGTTTGTGGGACAAATGAGAAAATGCTTCTAAGCCCAATTTGTAGCTCTGCCTCTGATTGTGTTCATAACTAATAAGAAGACATGGATTCCACATGATAGAATGGAAATGCGTTTCACTGCTGATCCATCTCCTAAGCTCATGTCTTGGCCTCTCGCCCATGCAAAGATTAGGGTGGCCAGCAGTATTGATGGCTGGGATTTGATTATGGATGGCTTAAATAATAGTTCTTTGTGTTTCACTTTGATAGGACAGTCTCTGGACATCATAACTTAGGGGAAAGGGTCTTCGGGCAGCGTGGTATTGAAGTTTTCTTTACAAAAGAGGGCTTTAGACTGGAGCCCAGGGTCTCAAGAGGAAGTCTCTGCTGCTGACACCTGGCAAAGATGGCAAGTGATAGATCTCTCGGCTTAAGTACATCTTACATATTTATGGAATGACATCTTTTTCCATCAAGATTCATGATCTAGATTTTTCAGGTACCAAGAGGGAACGGAGCCATTGTTCTAGCAGGTGGTGTATTAATAAAGCTTTGGTACCATTCAAGTTCAGAGACAGTGAGTGAAAGTCAGAAACCTGCAGTGATTGGATTAGAAGAAAATGACAAAATCTTGGTCTTCAGGTTTCAAGCAGTATAGCACAGAGTCTACTATGTTTAGAAAACTTTAGAGCAATTCAAGACAATTTTTGGAAATAGCACTTTAATTTTTGATTTAGTACATTTCCTTAAGGCTGAATTTAAAATTTAGTATTCTCATCATTTAGCAAAGTCCCTCAAAAAGGTCAAGTTGTCCTATGTTGTTACTGCTTTTTTTTTAAAGCCCTCTGCAGGCTCTTTTTTAAAATATTTTATTTATTCATTTTTCAATCAGAGAGATACAGAGAAAGAGAGAGAGAGAGAGAGATACCAGGATCACCACCTTGTGGGTCTGTCTTATGTGGTTACTGGAGAATTGAACCCAGGGCCTTAGGCACTGGAGACAAGTTCCTTAACCACTGAGCCATCTCTCCAGCCCTGTTGTTACTGCTTTTAAAATCATACTGCCACATTAGGTTGAGGACTTAGAAGCTAAACTCTGAGGTGAAATTGAAAATTCTGATGTAGAAAAATTTGTAGATTGTACTATTAGGTACCAGATAGGAGAGCACACTGTATACATAATAAACTAGATCTCTTGAGTTAGCAAGAGCAAAAGTTAGCAGTTGCTATCATTTCAAGATATGTATCTTCAGGTGTTAATTTTATTGAAAATGAAACCTTCCAAACAACTGTTGGGTTGCTGAGGCTCAGGATTTTAGTTCTAAAACTGTTGATAGTAGTTAATGAAAATTATCAGATTGTCAGAGTTCTATGGCAGAAAGGATTTTTAAAAATTGGTTTTTCTAAGGGTGATTTTTTATTTATTCATTTTCAAGCAGAGAGAGAAAGAGAGAGAGAGAGAGAGAGAGAGAGAGAGAGAGAGAGAGTGCACCAAGGCCACCACCTTGTGGGTCTGGCTTATGTGGGTCCTGGGGAATTGAACCCGGGGCCTTAGGCACTGGAGGCAAGTGCCTTAACTGCTGAGCCATCTCTCCAGCCCTGATTTTTTTTCTTTAAAAAAATTCTTTGAAACCACTGAAAGTCGTGCTGGTTAAACAGGGGTTTGCATTTTCAGAGGAAGTCTTGCCCACCAGAGGAGAACGTCTCATAATGGCCGAGCACTGCCCACTTGCAGAACAAGGGCTGCCTTGTGGGCAGTAGTGGGTGTGTTAACAAAGTGAATGTGTCGTATCTGCTCAAAGATAAGAGTATTGATCTTCGGAGCTCTGCAGCCTAACGATTACAGGTTGGTTATTGAAGAATAATGAAATCTCGTCTCTCTGGTTCAGTATCTCAAGCCCCTGATTATTACCAGAGTATTTAATTATCAGGGAAGTGCATCTTCAGTAATGGGCAAAGGTCTCAGCAGAAGCAACCAGAAATTCCTGGTTGTTATTTTTTGCCCCCAACAGGTGGAAATTAAATGTCCTTTTCCTTCAGTTCCTCTAATGTATTCTTGGCTCAGGATGGTCAAGAGAGCATGAGGCTAAAGGTTAAAAAATAGGTTAGTAAATTCAGCCATGTGGATAGTTGGATATAAAAAAATGCTCTTTATTTCAAATTAACAAGACACATACTTGACTACTATTAGTGTCTAGATGCATTTTGTGGAGGTGTATTCTTTATTCTGGGTTAACCTAATTAACTAGAACTCAAAACCTAGCAAGACCAAGCTATTTGTTCTGTGTAAGAGTTTAACTTTAAATATAAAGGCTATAAAGACGTTGATGGGTTAAAAGTAAATGGACAGAAAAATGATTTCCATAGTCTCAACCATGTGTTATAAATTACAAGAAAATTAATTAAAGATGAG
>PVHP010025232.1:0-2500 GCA_004024765.1 Zapus hudsonius | reverse complement strand
TAACAAAATATTAGCAGATTGAATCTGTTATTGTAACAAAAGGATGGTTTATATCCAGGATAATTCAATGTTACATAAATAAAAAGAGGGTAATGTAGCCCTTACAAGTGACTTCAACCTTGCTAGGAGTTTTCAAGCGTTCACAAAACTCAACTGGCTTTTGGCTTTATTGATTTATGTCCACTACTGGTTTTCCATTATTGAATTCCATTTATATCCCAGGAACACAAGGTTAATATAACATTCAAAAATCAATCAATGTGTTCACTACACAAAACTAAGTGATGAAGAAAACCATTTGATCTTCGAGATAGATTTACAAGAAGCATTTAAGGAAATTGAACATTCGTTTGTGAAAAGTTTCATCGAGCTATGAACTAAAGGGAACACTCTTGATATGATAAAGAACATCTCCCCCACCCACCACCCAAAAGCTTATTGTTGTCATACTAAGTGATGGAATACTACCAACCATTCTCGTCACTTGGATTCTGTCTCAGCCATTGCAGTGAAAGGACGAGAATAATTAAAGTAGACATACAGTTCAGAAAAGAAGGAAGCTGCCTTTATGCACAAACAAACACCAGGATGACCCCAGACCCATGAGCATAGGAAAAGAAAGCTGAAAGCCTAGTCATCTCGGTCCCATCTGCCAGGGCCCAGAGCACGTCAGAGAGGACGTGATGGGTTAAATGAGAGCTGCTCTCACTTCTGGTGGCACACACATTGATGACTAACTGAACTGAGACCAGGCACCAGAGCAAGTCAATGGGAAAAGAAAGTCTTACCCTTACCACTTGCCATATACAAATACGGTAAGAATATGGAGACTGTCTTCCCATTGTTAGCAGGGACCCCAAAAAAGACTAATCAATAGGAAAAGATTGATAAATAACATTTCATTCAAATTATTTTCAATTTTTATTATTTATTTGGAGAGAGAGAGAGAGAGAGAGAGAGAGAGAGAGAGAGAGAGAGAGAGAGAGAGAGGACACATGGGCATGCCAGGGCCTCTTGCTATTGCAAACTCTAGACGCATGCACCACTTTGGTCATCTGGCTTTATGTGGGTACTGGGGAATTGAACCCAGGCCAACAGGCTTTGCAAGCAAGTGCCTTTAACTGCTGAGCCACCTCTGCAGCCCAACACTTCGTTAAAATTTAAGAAGTCTGTTCATTGAAAGATACCACCTAGGGGCTGGGCATGGTGGTGCATGCCTTTGATCCCAGCACTTGGGAGGCTGAGGGAGGATCCAAGTGAGTCCCAGGCCATCCTGGAGCTACAAAGGGAGTTCTAGGTCAGCCTGGGCTACAGTGAGGCCCTGCCTTGAGAAAGATACTACCTGGAAAAGTAGAAGAAAATAATTTTAATTCCTTTAGAGGAATTTAAAGGATGTACAAATAATCTTACAATTTAACGAGAAGGATATGTCCTAGTGATGAAATGGTATGGGTCCCCAGTCAGACATGTGTCTGTCATTGGCTGAAGCATCACTGTGTGATGCATGACTGTATCAGAAAGATGGCCCAATCTTCTAGGAGGACCGGGCTGAGTACTAGGCTATCCAGGGTCCCCTGACACTAGGACTGATCCAGACGGTAAATGGAGGAGGATATCCAGCTGATTGGGGATGAGGGGGGCATTGGGGAATTGGGGATAACAACTGATTGTTTGCCCACTGAATAATGTAACACATTATGGACAATAAACATATATTTAAGATTAAAAAAAAAGAAAGACGGCCCAATCTTAAAAATGAACCTAAGACCAAAATCAAATACTTGATTTAAAAGCTGCCTGATTGGACAATGTGCACTTTGAAAGATGCTTGGCATCATCAGTGTTGATGTCAAGAGAGACAGAAGCCGCCTCACCCCAAGCAGCCTAAGTAACTGCTCAAAAGGATATGGAGCAACTTGAACCCTCCTGCGTGGGAGGAGGGAGCGCAGAAAGGCATCAATGCTTTGAGAAACATGCTAGAAGCTTCTTCAAAACTAAACACACATCTCACCCAAGACTCAATAATTTTGCTCCTGAAGGTTTACTCAAGAAAAATGAAAACGTATGTCTATTTAGAGACTTGGCAAAAAATGTAAACAGGTGAGTGAATAAATAAATCATGGTTTTAATTACACAATTGGAATAATTTCTAGTCATGAAAGAAAACTGACTATTGAACCAGGAAATAACATAGATGAATTTCAAAACATACTGAGCCCAACAGGTCAGAATTCTTCAGCACAAGACAAAAGAGTTGATGCCGTGATGTGGACCAGCAGACAGAATCCAGAGGTGTTGTTGAACCCTGGTTGTGTCTGCCACCAAGAACCAGAGTAGGGGGTACAGGCTTATGGGAAGAGACAGAATGAGACTTGGATGGTTGTAGAGGTTCTTTGTATTTTGATTCAAATCTGATTACATAAGAGACTATAATTGTCAGGGCAGGAGAGATAGCTGAGCAGTTAAAGTGCTTGCCTTCAAGGCCAAGTGACCAGGGTTC
>PVHP010025231.1:0-25582 GCA_004024765.1 Zapus hudsonius | reverse complement strand
GCGAGGGTACCGGGGAATTGAACCCAGATTGTTGGGCTTTCAGGCAAGCACCTTAGCCACTGAGCAATCTCTCCAGGCCTCAAAAGGCTGTTAATGCAGGTAGGAATGTATAACTGTCATTAAAAAACAAAGGAAGAAAGGCCTCCTATTGAAGTAAGTACTAATCACCCTCAAGTAATAAAGTCGATGAAGCAGAAATGAGATTTAAATACTTTTGTCAAATTCTTAGTGCCAGAGGGAGGAGGAGGAGGAGGAAGTGAAAGACCTCTGTAGTTTGTTCCAAGATGTCCCCAAATCTGGTCTTTACTTTTATTGTTCATCAGAAGATCTGATTTGGGAGTCGGGGGTGGCAGAATGATGGATATAACATAATTCTAAACATGCTCTAAGAGACAATTTGGTTTATACATCAACCAACTGCCTAACACACCATCATAAATATAGCACTGAAGCTTGGAAGTGAAATCAAAAGGCAGTAGAGAGCTGAAGTAGCCAGTCTCTCTACTTTCAGGTGTGCACTCAATGAATGGATGGGGCAGAGGCGTGGCTTAGAGCTACAATGTGTGCTGAGCATGGACCATGCCTGGCCTCCATCCTTTGCATCACATAATCCTTCAACACAATGACGGAAAGCAAAGACACAAGCAGACATGCTCATATCCGTTTTCATAGCAACATGACTCACCTTAACCAAAAGAGTAAAAATAACTCAATGTACAGGAACAGATAAATAGATAATAAAATAATAGGTAGATACAATAGAATGACAATTCAGCCTTTAAAAAATGAATGAAATTACAAGTTGTTCTACAGATGAAGGAACCTGGAAAGCTAATGCTAAATGAGGTGATCCAGACAAATATTATGATTCCACTTACGCTATGTACTTAGAATAGCCTAACTCACACAGACACAAAAACACAGGAGTGACTATCGGAAGCTGTGGAGAAAGCGAGTGGGTGTTATTATTTAATGGGCAGAGTTTCAATTTAGAATATGAAAAAGTTGTGGTTGAATAACATAAGTGAACATAATTCCACTGAACTATACACTTCCAATGGTTAAAGTAAATTCTTTAATTTTAAAATGATAGAGTAAAAATTCTGTTAGGCATATCCTGTCATGATTTTGAAAAGCAGAGTTGGAGTTGTCCTAAGTATCCATATGAGCAGGGAAGGGAATCAACTTTGCATGCTGTGAATTGGCCAGCTCTGCTTACCTTCCAAACACCTGGACCCAAGGGCGGACTGGCAGCCTGGGCCACAAGCTCCCCATGGACTAGCTGCTGTACTGGGTGAACTCAGGTTTTTAATCTCATCTACTCATCACCAATTAGGAGTTTGACTACCTGTGTGGCTGAGTGTTCTGTTTAATTCCCTCCTCCTTCTCCTCCTCCTGAGTCTATGGGAAATAAAGCTTTGATGGAGAAAGTGAGTCACCAAGGTAGACCTTGGGCTTGAGTCATCCCTGTGTGTTCAAAGTCAGCTCATGCTTGCTGTGTCATCTCTACTATGGATGTATGATGAAGTGAGCCAGCTTCCCCCACCATGAAGACACTTCCCTAGCAACTGTAAGCCTGAAATAAACCCTTCTGATTGGGTGTTTTGTCCCAGCAGTGGTTAGAAGGTAACTGAAACACTGCCCTAATCCCCAGCTATAGAGTCAGAGGTTGGTTAGCTTGTTGAAGGTCTCTAGTTGGCTGAGAGATAGTAGACCCATCATTAAAATACATCTCTGAGTGCAAGAAAGATAATGAAGTGAGTAAAGTGCCTGCCTTACAAGCATGAGGACTGAATTTGATCCACAGTGCCCCATAGAAAAGTCAGGCACGAGGGCTGGTGGGATATCTCAGCAGTTAAGCCACTTGTCTGTGAAGAAGTCCAACAACACAGGTTCAATTCCCCAGTGTCCATGTAAAGCCAGATACACAAAGTGGTGCATGCATATTGAGTTTGTTTGCAGTGGCTGGAGGCCCTGGCATGCCCATTCTCTCTGTCGCTGTCTCTCTATCTCTGTCTCTGTCTCTGCTTACAAATAAATAAATAAAAATATAAAAGGCAAGATTATTAGAAGATCTAAGTCTTAAAAAAAGTCAGGCATGAAGGCATGTGCTGGGGTGGCAGAGACAGGAAGATCCCTGAGGCTCACTGGCCAGCAAGCCTAGCATAACTGATGAGCTCCAGGTCAATGAAAGATTCTGTCTCAAAACAGGTGGAAGGCAAATGAAGAACAACACCTGAGCTGTCCTCACACATTCACACATCTGCATATACACTCTTGCACACACACACAAGAACACACACACACAATATAGGTCTGTCTCATTTGAAAGTCCTTCTTGTGCTGGGGAATGGCTTAGTGGTTGAAACCCAAGCAGTCTTTCTTCTTCCAGGAATACTACCATGGTTGGTAAAATCAAAATAACACAAGGCATATGATTCAGACACCTAAGAATGAAGTCACCCTTTATAATGAGAATACAATACTCTAACAGAATTGCTACCATTTCAGAAGCCACAGTGTATTTGAAATAAAATTTGGCTCATTTGGTGAACACATTCCTGAAAGTCCAGCGAGGACATTGCAATGTGCTGCAATGAACTATTTCACAACACATCTGTACATAGGGACATACAAATAAAAACAGCATGCCTTACTAATGTATGCCAAAGTTTATTTTTATACTAGTCCATTCTAGTTCATCATATTAGGGAAACACCCATCTCCAACTGGTATTTTACTTCTATTTTTTAAAGAAACAAAAAATATTACTAGTATCTAATTATATTTTTTAAAATATTTTGTTTTTAAAAAGAGAATTCTTGGAAAGAAAGCAGTCCTGGAAAGTTTCTTTTTCTAACTGAAAATGAAGTAAGAGGAAATCCTCTCTGTCCTCACAGGACCTCAATCTGCTAGAAGCATGGGCCAGGGAATGACATGATCCCTCTCTGTCCAGGCTGGGTTGTCCATCGGCAAAATCCAGTTGTTGTAAGCACATGGCACAGAGTCAAACCGACAGCTGCAATAAAGGCGAATATGATGGAGTGGGTGGCCTTCTTCTCAGGGGGACATCCCAGAGAAAGCGGATTGCTTTCAGTCATGCCTCCCCGGCTCCACACGTAAGCATTGTGCATTTCCACAGCCCAATTCAGGGCCTTTGGAGAATGCTCCTCCAGGGAAACTAGATAAGCATCAGACAAGAAGAGAGAGAAGTGTGACAATGTGTGTGACATCCTCAATGGCAGGCAGGAGTATGTTCAATTCTGGACCCTTCTCCCATAGTACTGCTCAGTTATTTCCAGAAACTTCTCCAGGCTTTCTTCCCACATGGAGTCCTTTAAAGTCCAAGCCCTGGCTCAAAAAGTGGTGGAGACAATGTGTTTGCATGGCAAAGCCTATTGATTGAGATCCACTCACCTGAGAACGACGTTGTCTTTCTGACATCCTGGATGGGTGATCTTTAGCTGCTTCTAATGACTTGGTTGTGACTACACCAAACAGCACACATATACACATTGGGTATATTTAGGAGGTGGTACAATGTTAGAACTATTGGACTAGAGCTTCAGCCCCAGGGTCCATGTGATCCCAGGGAAAGCACCAAACCAGATAACCTCTCTGGAACTTTAATAGCTCTAACAATGGCTGTGTATAAGCCTGTGAGATAATGAGTGAACTCAACGTTAACATGATTGAGATTACTTCAATGTGCATAATTCAGGGAGAAAGAGTCAAGCACAATATTCTGTATATAGTACAACGCCACTGATGTTACCCAAATGTTTGTGCGCACATGTAATATTTGGAAGAAGCCATTGATGGTGCTTATATATTGACAGAGGGTTAGCGGGTTCTGGTATTAGATCAAAATAAAGCCTAAATTTTTCATCATGTTCCATTATCTAAGTAACTCCTGATTTCTGTGACTAAATACCCAATCAGAAGGAAGGAGAGAGATTAGTCTTGCTTAGAGTTCTGAGGAAATGACAAGGAAGGACAGGCAGGACAGGAAATGAAGCCTAGCTATAAAACCTCAGAGGGACCAACTTCCTTCCAGTAAGGTTCTACCACGTCAAGGTTCCACAAAAATCCCAATTAGCACCAAGTGATCAAGCATATGCGCTGATGAGAGAGAGGCACATTTCATATTCAAACCACAACCATGTTGTACTCTAACATTTATTTACCCTTTTATATTTTTCTGCTGGTTTTGAAAAAGATCAACAGATAAAAAATATTTTTGAATATTTTTCACAGTAGCATAAGCCCAGCATCAACAATATTCTTTGTTTGTCTGTTTGTTTGTTTGTTTGTTTGTTTCTTTCTTTCTTTCTTTCTTTTTTTTCATTCCCTCTACTCTAAGCTTAACCACCAGACCTTGATAAGCAAGAGGAAGCAACCGGAGCTCTTCACTTCAAAGAGGAAAAGGCGACCAACCTCCCACCCACCCTTGCGTGTTTGGACCCCAGACCCTAGGCAAAGCCAGGTGAGGTAGCCTTGCCTTGGCCCTCTAACAGCCCATGTTCTCCACGACTGTGCTCACTGACCCCAAGTTTCAGGCCAGGTAAGCAAGCAGCCACTTTGCTCCACACCAGCCTGCACACCTACGGCCCTTCCCACTAACCCCTTGACCCCTGATGCAGCAAGGTTTGGAACCTGCATCAAACCTCCCATCCACCCTTGTGTGCTCAGACCCCCAACCCTGGGCAAGGCCAGGTGAGGGAGTTGTACCTTGGCTCCCCACCAGATGGTAGACCCCACAACCCTGCCCACTAACCCTGGGTTGTAATTAAAGTCCAGCCCCCAGCCTGTTACTGCCACTGGAGTATTGAACACCCCACGCACTTCCTGACACCAGAGAAACCAAGCACGAGTCAAAACCTTACCAGTTCTTGACGCAATCTCCTGCAGGGACCCTGCTTCTGCTGAGGGCCTGGGTAAAAGCTATATCTCAGCTGAACATGGGAAGATCACAACACAAGAAGAACACACAGGTGGAGAGCCCCACACCAACCTTGCCTAGCCCCACTATGGAAGTAAACAATGAAAATATCAAAGAAAGAGAACAGATGCAAGCCCAGGAGGAAATGACATGTTCAGGACATCTCTTCAAGGATTCCATATCCAGATTATTAATGGAAACGGAAGCAAAAATTGACAATGTACGTGAAAATGTGCAGAACCAGCTTGCAAGCTTCGCCACCAGGCTCAATTCAATGGAGGAAAAATAGATGGACTTTGGTAGAACAGTAAATGAGCTAAAGGCAAACCAGCAATCAGAAGAGCTCAAGAATCAGCTGGCTAAAGTAAAAGAAGACATAATCAAATACAAGAATGAGTACCAGGAAGCATTAGGCAAGACAACCTTTGAAATGAAAATGCAATTCAACAAAGATATGGAGAACATGCAAAAAGCTCTATTGGAAAACCAAAATCAAATGGAGATATTTAAAACATCTCTAGAATCCCTCACTACAAGAGGTAATAACCTGGAAGAGAACCTCAGCCGTGGAAGACAAAGCAGAAAAAAAGATATCAGGATAACGGAAATTTGGATAAGTTCAAAAAAGATTGCAAACAAAATATGAGGGAACTATGGAACACCCTTAAATGACCAAGCCTCCAGATCATGGGGATACGAGAGGGGGAAGAAACCCTGGCCAAAGGCATAGTGAATATATTCAACAAAATTATGGAGGAAAATTTCCCCAATCTAACAAAAGAGAATGCCATACGGATATAAGAAGCACACAGAACATCAAACAGGCAGGACCAAAGAAGAAATTCCCAAAGATACATTGTAGTTAAAACCCTAAACATTGAAAGCAAGGAGAAGGTTCTAAAAGCAGCAATAGCAAAACAACAAATCACATATAATGTCATACCCATCATAGTTACACTAGACTTCTCCATGGAAACCATGAAAGCGAGAAGAGCTTGGCGTGGCATACTTCAAAACCTAAATCACTTTGGTTTTCAACCCAAACTATTGTTCCCTGCAAAAGTATCCCTTATAATAGATGGAGAAAGGAAAATATTTCAAGATAAAAGCCAGCTCTAAAATTATATGGACACTAAACCAAACCTACAGAGAATTCTCCATGAAATATTCCACACAGAAGAGCCAAGCAGCCAACCCCAGAAGTCAGACACAATAATCAATCCTAGAGGAGACAAAATAACAAGAGAGGCATCAAATCCAAAAAACCCTACACTATGGCAGGGATTATTTAAGCCTCATAGTTATAATTTTGAATATTAATGGTCTTAACTCTCCCATAAAAAGACGCAGGCTAGCAGGATGGATCAGAAAAATGGATCCTTCCATCAGCTGCCTCCAAGAAATCCACCTCACCTCTAAAGACAGGAACCTCCTCAGGGTTAAAGGATGGAAGATGATCTTCCAAGCTAATGGAAGCAAAAAACAAGCAGGGATTGCTACACTAATATTATCTGACAAAATAGACTTAACTAAAGACACTTCTTACTCATCACGGGAACAATCCAACAAAAGAATATCACCATCATAAACATGTATGCACCAAATACAGGTGCACCATAGTTCATAAAGTAAAAATTAATGGAAAATAAAAGAGAAATGAACTTGAAGTCCATCATAGTTGGACACTTTAATACACCTCTATCATCTTTAGACAGATCATCCGAACAGAAGACCAACTGGGAAATAATAGAACTCAATAACAACATAGATCAACTGGACCTAACAGACATATACAGAACATTCCATCCCAATTCTGCAGAATACATTCTTTTCAGAAGCTCACAGAATCTTCTCCAAAATAGACCACATATTAGGACATAAAACATGCCTCAACAAATTCAAGACGATTGAGCTAGCACCCTGCATCATATCAGACCACAATGCATTGAAGTTGGAAATAAACAATGAGAAAACAAATAGAAATCACACCAACTATTGAAGATTGAACAATACGCTATTAAACAATGAATGGGTCATTCAAGAAATCAAATTTGAAATTGAAAAATTTCTTGAACTAAATGATAATGAAAATACATCATACCAGAACCTATGGGACACATTGAAGGCAGTCCTAGGGGGGAAATTTATAGCACTAAATGCCTTCATAATAATGACAGATCTCAAATTAATAACCTAACTAACCAGCTAAAAGCCTTGGAAAAATTAAAACAATGCAAACCTAGGAGCTCAAGATGAAAAGAAATAATTAAGAACAGAGCAGAGATCAATGAATTAGAAATGAAGCAAACAATTTAAAAAACTGATGAAACAAAGAGCTGTTTCTTTGAAAAAATAAATAAGATCAACAAACCCCTGGCCAATCTAACCAAACAGATAAAAGAGAAGGCCCAAATCAACAAAATCAGAAATGAAAAAGGAGAGAGATCCCAACGGATACCAATGAAATTGGAAGAATCATCAGGACATACTTCTAAAACCTCTATTCCACAAAATTCTGGAAGAAATGGACGAATTCTTAGACCCACACTATCTGCCAAAACTAAACTCACAGTAGATAAATCTCTTAAATAAACCTATTACATCAAAATTGATAATGTAATCAAAAACCTCCCCAGAAGGAAAAGTCCAGGTTCTGATGGATTCTCAGCCAAATTCTACCAAACCTTCATCACAGAACTCAAACCACACTTTCTGAAGCTTTTTAGAGTAATTGGAGAATAGGGACTACTTCCAAATTCCTTCTATGAAGATTGTATCACTCTAATACCCAACCAGACAAAGATAAATCCAGAAAGGAAAACTATAGACCTACATCCCTGATGAACTTAGATGCAAAAATTCTGAATAAAATCCTTGCAAACCAAATTCAACAACATATTAAAAGTGTTATCCACTTCAACCAGGTTGGCTTCATCCCAGGGATGGAGGATTGGTTCAACATATGGAAATCAATCAACATAATCGAACACATTAATAAACTTAACCACAAAAAACACATGGTCATCTCAATTGATGCAGAGAAAGCCTTTGACAAAATTCAACACTACTTCATAATCAAAACACTTGAAAGACTTGGAATAGAGGGCTTATAACTCAATATAATTAAGGCCATATACAAAACTCCTAAAGCCCAAATAATACTCAATGGGGAAAGACTCAAGGAGTTCCCACTAAATACAGGAGTAAGACAGGGGTGCCCACTCTCACCACTGCTCTTCAACATAGTCCTAGAAGTTCTAGACAATGCAATAAAAGAGGAGAAAGACATAAAAGGGATACAAATTGGAAAGGAAGAAGTGAAAGTATCCCTTTTCACAGATGACATGATCCTATACATAACAGACCTGAAGAATAGTATCAGTAAACTCCTGAAGGTGATAAACTCCTTCAGCAAAGTGGCAGGATACAAAATTAACACACAAAAATCAGTAGCCTTCCTGTATGCAAATGACATCCATACAGAAAAAGCAATCATGAAACAGTCCCATTTTCAATAGCCACAAATAAAATCAAAATCCTTGGAATAACACTAACCAAGGAGGTGAAAGACTTGTATAATGAAAACACAAAAATGCTCAAGAAGGAAACTGAGGATGACACGAAAAGATGGAAAGATCTCCCATGTTCCTGGATAGGTAGAATTGATATCTTGAAAATGATAATACTTCCAAAAGCTATATACAGATTCAATGCAATACCAATAAAAATTCCAGCTTCATTCTTTGCAGACATAGAAAAAATAATCTCCCAGTTTATTTGGAATGGAAAAGGCCTTGGATATCCAAAGCTATCCTTTGTCAAAGAAGCACATCAGGTATTAGCACCATACCCAACCTAAAGATATACAACAAAGCCATCATAACAAAAATAGCATGGTACTGGCACAAAAATAGACAGAATAGAACAGAACTGAAGACCCTGTCCTAAGCTCAAGCAACAATAGTTACTTCATGTTCGACAAAGATGCTGTAAAGATAGCATCTTTAACAAACGGTCCTGGAAAAATTGGATAAATACTTGCAAGAAAATGAAACTAGACCCTCTCCTCTCACCATGCACAAAAATCAACTCCAAATAGATCAAAGACCTCAACACAAGACCTGAAACTCTGAAAACCCAGGAAGAAAATATGGGGGAACTCTCTATGAGATAGGAATAGGGAAAAACATCCTGAACAAATCTCCAATAGGCCAGGAAGTGAAACAATCACTTAACCAATGAGAATTCATCAAACTAAAAAGCTTCTATACAAACAAGCATAGCATACTCAAAGCCAATAGACCACCATCAAACTGGAAGTTAATCTTTGCCAGCTATAATACAGATAGAGGTCTAATATCTAGAATGTACAAAGAACTCAAAAAATTAAATAAAAAATTATCAAACAGCCTTCTCACAAAATGGGGAACAGAACTCAACAGGGAATTCACAGAGGAAGAAATACAAATGGCCAACTCCCATTTGAAAAAAAAATGTTCAATGTCATTAATCATCAGAGAAATGCAAATCAAAACAACAATGAACTCCAGTCAGAATGGCAATCATTAAAAAAATCTTCTAACAATAGATGCTGGCAAGGTTGTGGGGGACAAAGGGACCTTCATTCACTGCTGGTGGGAATACAAACTTGTACAACCACTATGGAAAGCAGTGTGGAGGCTCCTAAATGGAATGAACATAGAGCTACCAGCAGACTCAGCTATCCCTCTACTGGGCATCTACTCCCATGTTTCCTCACAGATGTATAGAGACATTTGCTCAACCTTTGAGCTCAATTCATAATAGTAAGGGATTGGAATCAACCCAAATGCCCATCACTGGATGAATGGATATCAAAGTTGTTGCACATATGCACATTCTACACAGCTGAAAGGAAAAATGACATAATGAAATTTAAAGAAAAATGGTTGGACTTGGAGCATTCACAAGAGCCAAATGCCACATATTTTCCCTCACATGTGGTTCCTAACCATGTTAAACTGTACATTAAGAAAATCAGTCAGTGAACAGAGAGTTTGTAAAAGGGAATGGAATGTGTTTTATTTTCAGGGGTGATTGGAGGGTAGGGGGAATGGAAGGGTGGGGGCAATGGGAGGCTGGGGGACTCATATAGTAAGCTAAACTAATAATGAATTGACACCATAAAACCCTAGCTTTTATACAGTAAGCTCCTGATGAAGCTGAGGGCACCACCTGGTACAAGGGGCCATGAACAGAATGGGAGGAAGCCTAACCTCATGAATAATTGCTCAGGTCTGCATCTCCTGTCTCAGTTATTGGTTCCTTCCCACACTGAGCTGTTGATCAAAGAGACCCATGAGGTCCCCAAAATGTGACAGACTTCTGTCAAAGCTCTTGAATACCTGCCCCAGGACTAAGGTAAGACCCTATTGCTGAAGAAATCACAAAGTGTCATCAAACAACACCAAGAGATCCTTCTAGATCCAGAATGGTAACCAGCTCCCAGATGGCAGCATGTGTAGCATTGGAAGGTGTTGCATGAGCTGCCAGGGGAAATTGGTAAATGATATTTGGAGAAAGCAAAGACCACTGATATACAATATAGACAGTTATCACAAGAATGCTGAACATACAGCTGTATGGAAAAGACCAGAAAATCAAGAAATGCTCATCTGTGCAATAGTGGCACTAAACCAAGGAGGGTAATCAATGGCTTAATGATTGGCTAAGAGATCCACTTAGTGACAAAAAAACCTTAACTGGAACTGGGACCCATGGCATAATCCTATGGGGATCAAGATCCTGGGCTCCTAGGGGAAATTCCCACACCAGAAAGCAACAGAGAGGCTACACCCATTAGGAGCTAGCCAAAATAGCAATGTTGTCTCATTTAACCTATATTAATCTCCCTCTCCAGTGGAGATTCTGTTTGTATTTTTTGGAAGGCATTGAAAGAGCCGGAGACAACTCAATTCCACCAACAAGACATTGGATGATGGCTGACATCCTGGCAGAAGACAAACCATACCTAGCCTTCACACAGGGCACAAATAAAACCTATGAGAAAGTGACGAGACAAACAAGAGACCAATCACCACAGCAAGTCTGATAACTCATGAAAGGTCAGTGGAGACAGACACCAACAACACCCATCACAACCCAGGGCAAAGGTCCAGAGATGCTTAAGATCTCAACAACAAAGCGGACTCAAAACTCACCCACTAGGACTCAGGGAACTGAGCTGAAGAGGGAGTGGATAGAATGTAAGAGCCACGGTGGGGAAGAATATCCAGAGACACTGCCCCCCTCAGCAACAATACACAACACAAAAATGAAAAACTGTCTACCCTGGTGCAGTTCATACCTCTTAACCTATGGCCAGATCCAGTATGCGCACCAAGTAAGTACCCCAGTGGGTAGGGGACAGAGAGTAGGGAAACGGGGACACATTCACAAGATTTGTTCATACAATGTATAAACTTATTCAAAATATATTTTTTAAAAAATGAGAAAAGAGTGGACTTTTCACTCTTCCAGCACTTCTGCAAGGAATAGAGAGTAGACAGTGGTTCCAGGCTCTTAAAGAGGTATCTGAGTATATGACAACTTGGCACCTTCCAAGCTTACCAGGTGCCCTTTCTTTCAGGTTAGCCAACTACTTACATATCCCTAAAGGGCTCTGGTCTCCTCTCTGCAGAGAATGGAGTCAACCTTGACCTTCACTTTACACCTGGTAGGATACCAGAAGGCACACTGGGGCATTGAAGACTGCCCATTCCATGGTAACAGCCCCATTTCCCTTTGGCAATTAGGAATAACCATAGACAACTCTGTTTCTCCTTGGACCACCTGTTAACCTAGCAGGACAAGGAGCTGGCTGTAACCACATGGTCCCTTTTAGAAAGACAGTTACCAGTGTCAGGTTCTGAAGTCAGGCTAGCTGGTTTCAATATTGGTTTTATTTGTGCTACACCTCGGTTTTCTTATCTTTAAAATAAGATAATTTGAGCACTGAGTTACTGAAAATGTGTGGGGAATGAAATTAGATGACTCTATAAAATGTATAACATAGAGTCTGGGACAAGCCAAGTACTCATTAAACATTAATCACCATTATTATTAGATACTAAATCCCCAATCCAGCACAGCTCAAATTTGTTAGGATAATTTCTAAAAGATTATTATCTTTTATAACCTATTATTTTCTTAGTAGTTAACAATGATTTTGCCTTTAAGTAATTCTCTTCCTATGATACAACTTGTATCCATGCAGTCAAGTATAAATCATGTTAAAACCCTTCATTCTTTGCAAAGAAAAATAATTCACCACAGTAAGCAAAATGTTAACACTGGAAGTTTTGCTAATACAAAGCAAGCAAAAGTATAAAAAAAAAGACAGCAACTTGTTAGTCTCTTAAGCAATTATTATGGCTCAGCAGTTAAAGGTGCTTGCTTGCAAAGCCTGCTGACCCAAGTTCAATTCCCCAGATAGTCAGATAATGCCGGGCTAGCATTTGTTTGCAGCAACAAGAGACTCTGCCTGGCACGTGCGTGCGCAGACACACACACACACACACACACACACACACACACACACAAGTAAATAAGGTGAAAAAATATATTAAACTTTAGTAAGGAACAACACTCAAACATCTTTTTAAACAACCAAGAATTGTAGTCTACATACCCAGGGGTACCTAGACATCATAACACACTTCTTCCTCCAACTAAGCCACAATTCACTTCTGGGCTTTGAGCGCATGGAATCCCCACTCCTGGTCGGGAAATGAAAGGAAACTAGCCACCTCTAGTCTAAAGAACCACAGAACTACTGAACCCAGCTTCAAGACAGAGAAAGCTCACTGTAGCCTCTTCCATGCTACTTGAAGTTTACCCATTGCTTACCCATGAGCCTAGGGAAAAGGGAGAGAATTTTATTTAACAGAATATATTTTAAGACATGTTAAAATTGGGATAATTAGTCCTTTGCAATCTACTCTCTTTTTACTGATTAATGATTTGGTGCCATTCCAAGCTCTCATCTTGAAGTAGCAATTATAAAGGTTATTATTAAGTTTGGTGTTCTTTTTTTTATTTTATAATTTACTCAAAATGCTCAGCTTCTGTGGAATCAGAGCCTGCTCTTCAAAAGTGCTGGCATGGAACGAGAAGGTTGTACTATTGTAACTTACCAAGTTGGAAGGACTAGTTGGACACACTTGGCCATAAGATAAGATAAGATATATTTCAACTGTTTTTAAAGCCGACAAATTTAAATTTGAAAACCATTGACTTCTAATTCCATACTATGCAAATTGAACATCTTCATCATTATTTTGGTATATTTTAAGTAAAGAAAGGCTAGTTTAAAAAAACTGCAAAAATAAGTAATGGAGCAAGAAAAGAGAATTTACTCATAGTATTTTCCAAGTCTTCTTTATCTGTCACAAGCCATGGACCTAATATTTTAAGAAGCTCAAAGACACATTAGCCAATGCTCAACAACATATTATGGTTTAACAGCACAAGGGAGAGATAGAAATTTGAATTTTTTTAAAAATTCTGATCTTTTGCCTTCAGTAATTAGTTTCCAGGTGTTGAATATGGTAAAAAAGGTTATTTAAGAAGTAATTTCTTCACTATTTTTTGGACATAACGTGGTTGATGTATTCCTGTCCTCACAAAACTTTTATTACCAGCATAAGACCTGCACAACATGGGCCCATCAACATTGAACTCCATGGATGATGGAGGTGGGTATGAGGTCTCTCTATCCCTCCCTGAGGAGTTATTCGAGCTAATGATTGCCCGGGGTGCAGAGGAGACATTTTCTTCAGTGATGCAGCCACTGCTGAACTGTAACTTAGATGATATGATTATTTACAGAGTAAATAATCCCCAACCCATGTTCATGCAGGCAACACTAATGAAATTCAGAGGGTCACACGGATACACAAGAAAATAAAAGATATCAAATTAGAAGAGGAACTGCATGGGAAGAAGAAGGGATTTCAAGAAAGCAGTCAGAGAAGGGAACAAGAGAAGGTAAAGAGAGGAATTGTGTTCAAAAACATTACATACATGTATAAAAAGTGTCAGTTATAAAAAGTAAGATCTTTTTATGTCACTTAGCACAACGGCCTCCAGGCTTACCCATGTTGCTGCAAATGACAGGATCTATTTTTTAAGGAATATTTTTTTCAGTTCTATATACAATTTCAAGAGTGAGAGAGATAAAAGGTATTGGCCAATGAGTATAAAATTTTCATTTCACTCCATTGGTGAGTAAGCCTGTAGATCTCGTGGACAACCTAGTTAATGACACAATATTGCACACTGGAAACTTGCTGAGAGTACATTTCAGTTGCTCTTACCACACTAAAAAAAAAGGTAATATTGGGCTGGAGAAATGGCTAACAGTTAAGGCATTTGCCTGCAAAGCCTAATGACCTGGGTTTGATTCCACAGTACCCATGTAAAGACAGATGCACAAAATGGTGCATGCAGCTGGAGTTCATTTATAGTGACCAGAGGCCCTGGCATACCCATACATTCTCTCCTTCCCTCTCTCTTTCTGTATCTCCCTGCTTTCAAATAAATAAATAAAATATAAGAAGGTAAATATGTGACAGATGGATGTGCTTGAGTGCAGAAATAACTTCATTATGTTTATTTTATCCAAACATGATGTTGTATGACTTAAATACATACAATTTATTTTAAAAGTAATTCATATTTTAAAGAGAACCAAAGAATAAAGATGGATATAGAAACAAAATACTGCATTCTCTACTTGCTTGAAAGAATAACGATATCAATAGGATATGTGACAAACCAATCAGAGGTAGTGATGGTGACCCCCTCAGAGTACTGTGTAGATCAGGCTTGATCTCCAATCAGTGAGCTTGGAAGCATTGGGTCATGTATAACCAAAGAGATGGAAGATCAGAGACGTCAGGTATCAGACAGCACAGAGAGGTGCTCGGGACTCATGGGTGAGTCACAATAACCTACTCTAGGCATGTGACTCTACCTCCTAACAACATCCAACTGGTCCAGAGGTGAGTCCCTGGCCAAAGCTGGGCCAACCCTAACCTGAAAGAATGTCAAAGGATGTGAAGCTTGGCAGCTGTGGTCATCCCTCAGGGTAAAGAGAGACTCACCGATGGAGCCACACTGACAGATGTAGAGGCAAAGTGGGATCGTGACCAGCTCAGTAACCGGTACCCTGGTTACTGAACTGTGCCTAGTGTTGTCTGCAGTGGAAGACATTCAAGTAACCTCCTGCACTCACATCCAGGGGAGGAAGGAAGAGCGTTTCCTTCCCCCTAAGCTTCCTTCTGGAAGGCCCACCCACTGGGGGAAAGGGATCACTCTGGAGAAGGGAACTTCTTCCTTCTCAAAAATCCCAAAAGGATTTTGTCAGTCCTTCCTGCAGGCAAACTCAGAGACCCGCCCAAGATTACTATGGATTAGATCAAGTTGACAAACTTAACCATCACAAATCTTCTCCAAAATCCCAAAAGGATTATGTCAATCCTTCCTGCAGGCAAGCTCAGAGATCCGCCCAAGATTATTATGGATTATTACATTGGTCAAGTTGACAAGGGGGAAAAGTACCATCAATGGCAGAAGAAAATGATTTCATACACCCAAGCAGACAGAAACAACCAAACAGCCAGCAAAAAAAAAAAAAAGCAAGCACAAAATAATTTGCCAGAGTTCAGACCTCTCTGCACACCTTTGAGCTGGAATTCAGATCCACCCCCCCCCCCAAACACACCTTTGTCCTGGACAATGAATCTGCTTCCCGGTGACACTTCTTCCAGCCAGGCAGCTGAAGACACAAGTTAATGAGGGTTTAATAAAACACCTGAGTCAATGGGGGAAATACATGCAAAGTACCACAAAGGCCTACTTAATATATGAAGTGCTTTTTCTCAGACTACACAGGTAAGTTAAAATAATGACCACCATATTTCTATGAGCATTTCAATATATAATTTTCATATTACCATCATTTTTTAAATTGTGACAATATGTCCCAGATTAAAAATAGCAACGTGCACCAAGGATAACAGAATAACCATTCTATTTTGTATATGAGAAGTCATGAAAATTGAAAGAAACAAGAGAAAGAAAGCATAACAACAAGAAATGTTAATATGCTTGAAGTCTTGTTTTCCTGACCTATCCCTTTCTGATGCCATATTGGGAGATTCAAAGCAGATCACTCTGTAAGGACTCTCCCATAAAGCTCTTCCTAGAAAAAACGCTACTGTAACCCGACTCGTTGCTTTTCTTTAGCACTTCTCCATATTTAATTGGTAACTGAAACAAAGACGATCTTGAAGAAAGGAACAAGCCTTTACTAAGTCTTAAAGAAATCAATCTGTCTGACCTGCTATTTCTTGGTAAATGAGTCAGTCTTTGATTTCTGCTCCTTTCATTTCAAGTATGCTGTTAAGTATTTAAATGGCTTCTTACCATAAGCTATAAATCATAGTAATCTTCAACTCTGTGATGGTTTAAAGCCAAAAAAGGCAGATCTAAACATGGGAGCATCAGACCATGTACAATTGTGGGGTTTTTTTTTCTACTTAAAATGCAAAGTTGAACTCCTTAGGGAGAAACATGAAACAATTGAAGGTGAGATATTTATTCATAGATAACATGCTTAAAGCAGACAGGAAAGAATTAAGAGGCAGGGGTGGGCTGAGACCGCAGAACACCTTCAGATCCAATGTCCTTCTGGTCCCCTGGCTCGGTGGTCCAAATGCAACTTTTAAAAACATTTCTTAAGAATCAGCTTCCGTGTTCTTTCAGTTTTCCTGACTCCACATCCCAGAAGCATTTGCAGCCCTTTCCTCCCCTTCAAATCCCAATCCACTGGGAAGCTCTGTGAGTCCAACCTCCCAGCCAGTGTGATCTCGATTTCAGCAGAGTAGCCTTGAGAGCCTGGCCACACTGGTCACCATCGGCTAACCACCTCCATATCCTGTGACCCTTGGTGGCCTTCCCATGTCCCTAGCTCTCATCTGGTCTATTCCAATGGCTACTTGATGCCAAGATCTTTACCACAGGGAAAACACACAGCGTAAGAGCAAGGGGATTCGCTTAATAGAAGTATAACTATTATTATCATTAATATTTTTAAAGAGCTCCTTTTCAGAGGGATGAAAGTGAAAGGCTTTGAATACAGCCTGCATGATCTCAGAAACTAATATTAACTTAGATGGAGGAGGTCTAGCACTGTGGGTATCACATCAGAAAATTTAATAACTCTGAAAAGAAAAATCACAGAGATAGTCGCAAAATTTGTAAGCATTCATGCAGCAGAATTGCTATGTTTCTGCTCTTGGGTGAGAAAGAAGTGAATCATTCTAAAGACATATGAGCACAGAAAAGATACCCTTGAATATCTCTGCTCACACGACTGACTCTAACCTGGAGTGGTCAGAAGTCACCAATGCTGAGCTCAGTACTCTCTGAGTCTTTGCGTAGTCTAGCCCTAGAAAACCAGCTCCTTGCTAACAGGAATCTCTCTGCCCCCAAAGCATTTTAAAGGTATAGGTTTACTTTCCGCATAATATGAGGAAGAGGAGAGGAAGGAGAAGACCGGATTATCATACCTGGTTTGGTTCACTCCCATCAAAAATAGCTCTTTGCTTTCAATTTTCAAGAGGACTTCTGCACAAAGGTTTTCAAAATAAAAGTTCTACTGTTCCCAAACACATCCGTGAGAGCAGAATAAACTATTAGAGTTCATGTCACAAGACACTTTTGGAATCAGCAGGATGTGGAGTTGTAGCAAAGGATGGGTAATTGAGGTGAGGGTCTAGCTCTGTTTCTCGGCTGATGGACACATGTATGTAGTCCATGACTAAAGCAGGTTTTTCAAATACAGACCTCATGGCAAGCAGGTGTACAACTGCCATCAGCCCCCAATAACAACCCAGCTCCTTCTCAGAAAATTGGCTGCATAGTTTTAGGGTCAATATCACTTTTGGTTGAGTGAATGAAATAGCTCACCCTGGCTGGCCAGGCCTGCAGCTTTAAAGACCAAGATTCCTGGTGGTGTCAACCAAAAGTCCTTCATCTCTGATGTGATTTCTCAGCAACCGAGAATAGTAAGATTTACTGAGGCTAGCTACCTAATATCCACCTGATACAATTTCACTGACTAATGAAATGAAAGCTGAGCTTAGTCCAAACTTGTCCTCTTGCAAACGCATTATAAAGACATTTTGACAATCGAGAAAGAGCCTTAGGAGATGCCCAGATCCTTTCTCTACTAAGGGAAGAGTAAACACAAAGCTAGTGCAAAATCAGCTAATTGGTTGCAACATAGATCTTTAAAGTGATATTCTATATTGCACAAGTAAAAGACACTTATCACACAAACTAAAACATAGAAAAGTAAATAAAGCCATCTATAATTCTGTCATTCAGTTAATTATCCATACCTTTTTGGTAGGCAGTTTAGGTAGATATATAGGTAGATGATAGATAGATAGATGATAGATAGATAGATAGATAGATAGATAGATAGATAGATAGATAGATAGATGATAGATAGATAGATAGATAGATGATAAATATTTATAGGTAGGTAGATGATAGATAGGTAGGTAGGTGAAAGACAGATTGATTGATAAACTTTATATATATATATATACACAAATACATAAATTTAGGTGCATGCCTATGTGTATATATGCATATATATGGAAAAGTGTTTATAAGAAACATTTGATTCCAATTCTTTATCTTGTCTTACATTCAGAAAAAGTGGCCACCTAAAAACCATTTTAAAAGCAATAGCTGTAACAGGAGGTCCTTGACAGTGCTTCTATTTCTAGAAAAAAAAATAGTCAAAATCAAGGTGTGTGGTTTTGATGTCGTTGGTTGAATCCATAAGGAGACAAGGGAATGAAAGTAGGAAAATGGAAAAGGCACCTCATTCCCAAAGCTTCGCTAGTACACATCCCCCCTCCAGGTGCTCTCCAGGGTTCTGCAGTCAGAGCGCAGAGAGGTCAGGGCACATACTGTCTGTCAACACAGAGGACGTGGTCGAAGAAGGCCATTGATGGGGTCTAGGCCCGTATCTCACTTCTGTCTCATGTGTGTCAACCATGTGAGCCAAGGACCAACTTTCAGGAAAAGTATTACAAAGGGAGAATAAATCAGGGAAGAGCCGGAGTCTTTCAAGTACTCTGTCAGGCAATATAATAGACAAAAGCTTCCCAATCCATTTTCTACCTTCTCTGAGACCCGTTTTACTGCCATGATTTAAAAATTAAAGAGTGTATCTAAGTTTATCATCTTCTGCCTGTTAGTGCTGTGGGGAAGTTTAATGTCTACTCTTGGAAGCAAAAGTCTCTAGGCAATTTTTAAAACACCCTTCATAGACATCTCCTAAAATTACGACTAGGAGAAAAATCAAGAATGTTACAAACATAAAAATTATGGTGTCTAAGCTAAGATTACCTAAATAAATCTTTACTTAGGATCAATTGTTTTCCTCCACATCATAATAAAAATGTCAAATATAGTACCTTTACCTCATAATTACTATATATTACTACAGAGGAGAATGCTCATATTTTATTATTACTATTCCCATGCCAAGTTTCAACCATAAGTTGAAACAGTATATTGAACACATATCCTGGAAATGAAGTCAGTCTCTGGATACATAAGTGAGTTCTTGATAATGATAATGGAAAAATATATCTATGGACTATGTTAAAATAATGTTACAAATTGTTAAAACCTATACTGCTTTTTGCACGTGTATGTTTGTGCCATGCATATGTGCATGTATGTTCACATATGTGTGGGCACATATGTGTATGGGTCTATTGTGCATGCATGTGTGTGTGTATATGGAGGCCAGAGGTCAATGTTGGGTGTCTTCCTCAATCACTCTCCACCTTGTTTTGTGAGACAGGGTCTCTCATTGAACCTGGAGCTCACCAATTTGTCTACACTAGCTTTGGTGGTTTGAATGTAGAATGTCCCCCATAGGCTCGTGTTTGTGATTAAGCCTCATACTTAATCCCAAGCTGGTTCTGTCTTTGAGAGGGGGAGCCTTGATGGGCGAGGTATATCACTGGGGTTGGGCATGGGGGGCTTATAATCAAGCCCACGTGCCAGTGCTGGCTTAGCTCATTCTTGCTTCTTTCTCTCAACTGATAGGAAAAGTTGAGATGTCCTGGCTCTCTGCCCTTGCTAGGTTTTCCCACCATGATGAAACTTCCCCTCAAAACTGTAAGCCAAAATAACCCTTTCCTTCCATCAGCTGCTTCTGGCTGGGTGTTTTGACCCAGCAGTGAGAATAGTGCTACATTTCCTAAGGATCCTCCCATCTCAGTCTCCTCAATGACTGTGCTCACCCAGAATTTATGTGAGTGCTCACAGCTACATAGCAAGTGCTTTACTCACTGAGCCATCTCCTGAGCCTCATATTCTAAAATGTTATCGAATGCTGCACTGTAGACCCAATGTAGAATTGAGCGAGCAATTACTAAAAATGAGTTTCAAGGAACTTACAATGAAACTGACTCTCATCAGTGTGCTTTGGAGAGGTATCAATTTAGACACCATCTCCTCCATAAAGTCTAGTTCATTCTAGAGCACCATTCTTGCTCCCCACTCAGAACTCATGGCATTTCCTTATGAAATAAGCTTCTGTGCCTTTAAACAGCTAAAGGGCTCCTGCAGGGTTTATTATCACAATCTTACCCTTTGTAAGAATCCTTAATTACATCCAGGGTTCTGTGGCTGGTACATCCTTGTATTTCTCAAACACCTCAAATAAAACATTCCATAAATATTTATTACATGAAACTAACAACAAAAATAAATGGTGCCTGGGGCTGGAGAGATTAAAGGTGCTCTCCTCTAAATCCTGCCAGCCCAGATGCCATCCCCCAGTACATGCACAAAGCCAGCAGCAAAGTGGCACATGTGTCTGTGATCTTATCATGTCTTTGGCAATGGGAGGCAGTGTGAGAATTCAAAGTTCATGGCATCTACTCTGATGTCTGTTTGTAGTCTGGTAGTTGGGTTGCAGCAGCAAGAGATGCTGTCTCAAAAGAAGGTGGAACAGAGACACCACAAAGACACCTCTGACCTCCACAAATGGGCCATAGTACACACACATAAGGAAATAATAAAAACAAGTTTCTGAGTTCAACATAACATAAGGCCTCCAGAGATGTCCAGAGTACACATCCTCTAAAGAGAGATGAGAAAGAAGAGAGAATTGAAGAAGACACGGTAGACAGGGTGAGGGCCAGTTTGGTTGGCAGGAGCCTTCAGAGAAGTCATCTATATGCCAGAAATCAGAAATTAAAAAAAAATCAAGAAGAGCCCTGTGCCCATGTAATCCCCTTTTGATAACTCTAAAGTGTCAAAGGAACAAATTATTTATGAATATTCATTATCTTATGAACTATAATTTTTACTCTATGGCTTATAAGGAACATATTTAGTGAAATATCATAAAGCAGATCAGTCGGTCTTTTAAATCATAGCACTAACATTTCAGCCACAAGAAAATCAGATTTATCAATGCAGTCTGCCCACCTACCTACAAATTCTTAAATCGCCAGATTTCATTCTCACTCATTCACACTGTACTTTCTAATATATGATTTGAAACTGGCAAATCAATCAGATAAAGATCATGTTCATTTGGATAAAATTTAAAATCCATTTACTCCTTCAAAACATGTAGCAAGAATAAGTGCCTATTAGAGTGAGAAGTTGTTTTTGTTTCTTATTTCTTAGCACCTGAAAAATAAAATATTTTGTCTTATTTAAAGGAAGATGTAACTAGGAAGGGAGTGATAGGAATACTTTCCACACTATATTCTCTTTTTCTCCAATAAAGCATATCTTCCATTTATTTAAAAAAAAATCAAATCTGCTCCCCTACTCACATTATTGCCGAATTGACACAGTAGAAAAAAAAAGTTTTACAAAGTGAACTATAGATTTGAGAAACTGATTTTTCATGTATTTTCATCAAAAATAGAATCCAGGCAAGTGGGTTATAATACAACCTGCATGTATGGTGCAATGGTGCTGAGATAATATAGTATATGATTCATAAATGATATGGCTATTTTTTAAATATACTTTTTTCTCTGAATAAACATTAGAGAAACAGATCTCCCTCTTTAAACAGATACAAAAATATCAACACAGGTTTCTATGAAGAAGGGGGAATTGGGAAGGATTGGGCTACAGACCACCACTGGATGGTTGTAGGCACAATGTCAGCAATAATTCCTGGGGATAGTTAATGTCCTTTGAAAATGTGCCCATTAAAGCCTATCTATAATTTTTTGTCAGAAATTATTGCCACTCATAAATGGGGCTTTCTAATGGACCTGTTGATGAGCTTAACCACTGTATATGGGCAAAACTACCCCTTTAATGGAAAGAGTCTACACCATGACCAGAACAGAGCCACTTAGTAGGGAAATTGGAAATTTAATTTCAATCAGATGAACAAAAAGTGAAGAAGAATGCTTGAAGTGGTAGCATAAAAAAAGAAAACACTGGCGATTAAAAACATTGGGAACCTTTGCTTACCCTTCAAAGGCATTTGTTGCCATGGTTTTTAAAGACCTCTGAAAGCCTCAGCTGTGGGCACCGAAGCTGCCAAGGAGGAGCCTCTACACCAATTTCATTTGTCAGAGGCATTTTGTCTTAATTATCTCCAAGATAAAGATGACTTGGCCAAAGGGAAGAAAGAAAAAAATAAAAAAAGAAACACTGTTGTTTCATACGTGGAAAGATTGCACTTATTTATTTTCTATGTCCTTCTCCAAATACACGTGCATCTGTGTGAGCATACACGTCTAACTCTGCTAGGGACACTTAAAATCAGCAAAGAGGATTCTCGCATGGAAGGAAGACAGAAGATTTTAACTTCCATGTGTCTTTGCTGTTCTCTGATTAGAACCAACAGCCACAGTAGTGAAAAGACTCTTGCTTGCAAAGCTTGCTGGCCTGGGTTCAATTCCCCAGTTCCCCTGTAAAGGCAGAAGCACAAAATGGTGTATATGTTTGCAAAATGCCAAGAAGCCTGATATACCCATAAACACTCTCTTTGTGTCCCTTTTTCTCCCTCTCTTGTCTTCTTTCTCCCTCACTCCATCCTTCCTTCCCAACCTCTCTCACCTTACCTCCTCCCTTCCTCCCTTTCATAAATAAATTTTTAAAAAAACAGAACCAATAGCCAAATATCTAGCAAATTTATCAATATCTATGGGTAATGCCTGTCTTTGGCAAAGGCACATAATAAATTTATTTCACTATAAAATTCCATGATACTTCCTTTAGATATAGACGTAAGCCCTGTGCCCTTCAGCCTCAATAACTGTTTCTTTGTTACACAATATGCATGCTACCACAAGAAGGAGAACTCAAAGATAGAAGTGTAAACAATGGAAGGATTAGGCAAACTTGGGGCCACAGGAGGGGGCCATGAACTCACACAATATAAATAATCTGAACCTCCCCCACAAAACCTTGGTTCTTCCTCCAACATAATAGAGACATTTATATTTGTCCCTGTGTTTTTCTATGTGTAGTGTCATGGGCTACAAGCCCCTGTAGAGTGTCCTTTAGCCCTGTTAGGCTAATTCATAGTTTATCCATTTAGAAGGGCCTTCAACATACTTTTTGTAATAAATATTTCTTACATGGTAGTGGTAAGATCTAATGAAGTCTCATATTATTATTAAGAACAAAGGAAGCTTCTGGAATTTCCTTTCTGATTTGTACAAGTGTTCTCCAAAGGCCCATCCACCTCATGATGCTATTAGAAATGCAGGGACCTTGACAGGGGAAGCCTGCCAGGAGGTCCTCTGGTCATTGATGGTGTGCTTTTTTCCTTTGCTTCTCCATGAGGTTAATGGACTTCCTTCATCATGAGCTTCCACCATGATACGCTGCCTCGCCACAAACCCAAAGCAAAGCAATGGGTCTGACTAGGAACTGGAATCTCTAAACCTGTGAGCCAAATCAAACTTTGTTATTGCTGAAGTTGATATTTTTGGATCTTTTGTTAGTCATGGAAAGTTGGCTAGCTCGGTTACTTCATTATTAATTACACACAGCCTTTAAGAAGTATCCAAAGCATTCTGTCTTTTCATCAGGCTTCTTTAAAATTAATGGAGGAAACTGATTGCAATCCCTACTCCAAGGTGGTACAGCATGCTGACCCTGCCCTGTGGATGTTGGATAATCTCTTCTGGATATCAAGCTAGCATCTCAAACTCAGCATGTCTAGAATGGAACTTCCCTTTCCCCCCATTAAGTGGCCCTCTTCATGATAGCCCCTGTCCATTCACTTACTCTGTCTCATGATAGCCCCTGTCCATTCACTTACTCTATCTCATGACAGCCCCTGTCCATTCACTTACTCTGTCTCATGACAGCCCCTGTCCATTCACTTACTCTGTCTCATGACAGCCCCTGTCCATTCACTTACTCTGTCTCATGACAGCCCCTGTGCATTCACTAACTCTGTCTCATAACAGCCCCAGTCCATTCACTTACTCTGTCTCATGATAGCCCCTGTCCATTCACTTACTCTGTCACATGCTAGCCCTGTCCATTCACTTACTCTCTTTGGGCATCTTATTTTTCGTCTCTCCTAAAAAAAAAAAAAACACCTACTTAATCATTTTAATACAATAGATATTATTTCATTGTACTTTCTATTCTAGATGGGTTGGGTGGCTTGTGCCCATAATCCCAATACTTGGGAGGCTGAGATAGAAGGATCTTGATGAGTTGGAGGTCAGTCTAAACTACAGAGTGAATTCCAGGTCAGTCTGGGCTACAGTGAGACCCTGTCTCAAAACACAAACAAAACAAGCATGTTTTCCATTCTATTCATCTTGTTTCCATTTTACAAGTACCACACAGCAGAGAAATCCTATGTGAGTTGGGTATCAAGCTAAAAGTATTGGTCCTTCCATTCTCTTCCATTCTCTCCATCCTCAGTCTCTCCTATACAGTTCTAGCATTTTAAACCTTATCAAAGACTTGCATCATATCTGAAAAGGTGATGATGCCTTTGCTTGGCCTAAAGCTTAAAAACTGATCCTAAACTTCTATCATGTTTTTTTTTTTGTTGTTGTTGTTGTTCATTAGTGACCCAATAATACAAAGCCTTGATTTGGCCCTACCTCTGAAGGGCAAGAACATAGATACATGCAAATTTATATAGTCCAGTGGAACAACATTTCATAGAGGTGTGTCATGGTTTGATACAGGTGTCCCCCACAAACAATTGAATGTGTTCTGATAGATTGATCCTCAGCTGATGGCAGTTTGGGTTTTACAACCTCGATGAAGCTGTGTTGTTGGGGGCAGGCTTATGGGGTTATAAGCCAGCTTCCCCTTGCCAGTATTTGGCACACCTTCCTGCCGCTGTTTGCAGTGCTGTAGCAGAGGTGATGTCCAGCCCTCTGCTCATGCCATCGTTTTCCCTGCCAGAATGGAGTCTCCCCTCGAGTCCGTAAGCCAAATAAACCCATTCCTCTACAAGCCGCTTTTGCTTGGGTTCTCTCTGCGCAGCAACTAGAAAGCTGACCGCAACAGTTTTGGTACCAGGATGTGGGGTCATCT
>PVHP010025230.1:0-25736 GCA_004024765.1 Zapus hudsonius | reverse complement strand
GAAATTAGGAATTGAAACCATTAGGTCTGTGGCCTTCTTTATTTGAGACATTTTATATTACTGGTTCTCTCTCATTGCTTCATATGAATCTATTTAAGTTGTTTATATCTTCTTGATTTAATTTTGGTATTTTATAGATGTCTAGGAATTTAACCATTTCTTCTAAACTTTCCAAATTTTTGGTGATATGTTTTTGAGGTATTCTCCAATAATCTTCTATACTTCCTTGCAGTCTGTAGTCACCTCCCCATTTTCATCTGTTATTTTACTAATTTGGTTTTTTTCCTGTTTATGTGTATGTATTTATTTATTTATCTCTGAGAGAGAGACAGAGACAGAGAAAGAGGCAAACAGAGAGTAAGTATAGGGGGCCAGGGCCTCCTGCCACTGCAAACAGACTCCAGACACATGCACCACTTTGTGTGTCTGGCTTTATGTGGGTACTGGTCAATCAAACAAAGATTCTTAGGCTTTGCAAGCAAGTATTTTTAACTCTTGTGCCATATCTCCAACCTTCTTTCTTTTGGATAGTTTGGCTAGGAGTTTGTGAATCTTTTTTATTTTGTCAAAGAACCCTTGATTTGTTTGATTTTTATGTATTGTTCTTTTAGCCTGCCGATGCAATAGGTATGTGTTATTTCTTGTTATCTACTGATTTTGTATTGAGATTCTGCTTGTTTTTCTATGACCTTGAGGTGAATCATTACATAATTTATTTGAGGTTGCTCTGATTTTTAATATCAGCACTCAAAGTTATATACTTTCCAATATCTATCTATTTGAAGTTACACTGTATTCATATTGTTCTATCTTTCACATATTATTATAACACCAGTGATTACCCAAGTTCCCCCAAATCTTGTGTCAATGCATACACAATGACTGCATTGTTCCCTGTCGCACAAATGCACTATAATTCATTTAGCTATCACTCTCTTTTTGGATATTTCAGTTGTTTTTATTTTTCACTTTTGTAGAACTATATATCTTCGTTTTCTCTATTTAGAATCATTCTCTTAGGAGAGCTCCTAATGTAAATTGAGTACTTTCAACCTAGTGGTTTAATGGTCCTCAATATTTTTTGTTACTTACTTTCTCAAAGTTGTAGAAAGAGTCTCAAAAGCCAAGCTGGTTTGAAGCTACATCATTGGAATGGCTTTGCTTCCAAGCAAAAGGTTATTTTAAAAAAAAAGTCTGGATAGAGTATCAGAGTGCTAATAACTATTAATTGGTGACACTTATGGTTTAATAAGAAAGCCAAATTCTTTAACTCTTCTGAGCATGCATTATCTTTTCAATTATTCATTACAAAATGTCTCCAATGAATCACTTGAATGTTTAGCTACGAAGTCCAGTTTATGATATTAATAGTGATATATTTCAATAGGCTTGATGTGTATATTAGAAGAAAAAGTGATTTTTTTCATATTGCCTATTGAGATCGTTGTCTAGTTGGTATTTTCATCATTGCTCATACAGAAGCCCCAAAGCATGGTTGCGGGGAGGGGCTTGTCTATGTTCACCAGGCTGAGTAGAGACAGCACACAAGTGTGGGGTATGCCATCCTCAGATCTGAGGTGAACGAGGATGTTTTATCACAACAAAGTAATCTAGTTCTCCTTCTCCAAGCTCTCTCTGTGTAGAATAAATGGCACAGCCATGCCACCTGGGAGAAGGACAGTAATTAGATGCTAGAAGTAGAAAGATGAAAAATATAATTGTCTGTATTGAAGAAACAGCTATTGTAATGGATGAAACAGAAATGCGAGTGGATTCATTTCATTCCGATCATGCACACAGCTGCTTCAGCAGTTTAATGATGATGGCACATAGGGAATTGGAGGAGGTACCCAGAAGGCTTTACCATGGCAGGCACATTGATGATTGCTCTTGAGGAAAAATATTGGCTTTATAAACAAGGGACTAGGTTTAGCAGAGGCTCAGTGGGGAATAAACAGAAACATAAAGGGAGGAGAGGTTTTCTGAGAATGTTGGTATAATGCTTGCTGGTCCTAAGATTTGGAAGGGTGGATGAATGTCACACAAGGAGAGTGGGTTGGATAGGAGAGGCCTGTAGGTCAATTTAAGAAGTTTGTACTTTGAGTGCTGAGTAAAGGGAGTCAAGATAGGCTTGTAAGTTACATTGAGAGAGAAAGAGACACAGAGAGAATGAGCAAAGTACATCCTACAGACTGACTGTTTATGTCACCCTCAAATTCATCTGAGTACATCCTAATCACTAATGAGATGGAACCAGGGAAAGGAAGGAAATAACGGCAGTGATTTGGAAATAAAGGGGAATTTGGCATGCTTTTCTGCCTAGAAAATTCTACTTTTAAGTGTGTTATGGATGGGGGAGATGGCTTTTCTGGTAAGGAAATTTGCTGTGCAGGTATGAGGACATGGGTTCTCCAGCACCACATAAAAGGTCAGATGTGGCCTGCAGGACTTAAACACAGCACTGAGGGGAGCCAACACAAGAGGGGATCCCTGGTCAGTCAACCTAACCAAAAATCTGGGAGTTTCAGGTTCAGTGAGAAACTCTGTCTCAGGGGAAAAGGCAGAAGAGTGATAAAGGAGGACACCTCAATGGATGCCTGAATCTTCCCAATCTTCCCAACAAGTTACATATATCATACACATAGCACATGCTAACGTGGGCAGGTCATGGGGATCAAGTGAACATATTCTTGGCAAACTGGACTGTGTGTCCATGCTAACCTGACATGACATCAAACCAAGATACACAATGTCACCCAAGACAGAGAAATTGGTCTAAAGTAGGATGAGGAGAGACTAGAAAGAAAAGAAAGAAAATATCCACAAATGTCCACTGGCTTGCTGATTCACCTATTTTCTTGATCTAACTTAAGTCTATTGTTAACTCTTACAGGGGAACAGTATCTGGTCAGGGAGACATTTCCTCTGTCCTGAAACAGACCCTTCAGCCAAGAGAAGACCCTTCCAGGGTCTACACAACCATTTGTCTGCTCTTTCCATCCTAGTTAGCTCAAGGTGTACAGTATGTGTTTTTCCCTCTTAGATCTGTGTTCTTACTTGGAGAGTAAGCCAGTTCACCTTCAGACCCTAATTGTTCTTTATGTCTAAGAGTAACTTTCAAGGGAAGGCAGGTGTCTCTGACTCTGAAACGGTTTTGCCTAAATTTGTCTCCATCCAAGGAAATGTGAAATATTAGGAATTCAATCTGCCTGTTCATTCCAACTACATCACAAAGTATAATGTGTTAGGTATTAATCTGATATTGACATTCCACACTCCAGTTTGATTTATGTCTATTTATATATATGTGTGTGTGTGCATATGTGTGTGCATGTTCATATGTGTTCATGTCCATGCAGAGGCCAGAGGACAGACTCCAGTATTGTTCTTCAAGTGCTATTTTGTGGGACAAGCTTCTCATTGGCCTGGAACTGGCCAAGGTGGCTCATCTTGCTGGACAGTTAGCCCCAGGGTTCTGTCTGTCTGTCACTCCAGCACTGGGATTACACTTCACCCAGCATCTCCACTTGTGAATCTAACTCAGGCTTACATGGAAAGCACTTTTGTGACTGAGCCCGTTTCTAATGTCTATTTATTTGATTCAGAGGGAAAGTAAAGCAGGAGGTGATGTGATGTATTGATAGTTTCAGTCTAACATATGTCCTTCTATTTGGGGAAACTCAGTTCGCTTTTTCCAAATGGTACGATAGAGACTAAACCAGAGCTCTTTGTTCCCTTTCTACTCTACGATGCTGCTGCCTCAGTTGGAAATGATGTTGGAAAAAATGAAAAAGGTCCCATAGTCACAGTGTGGGGTTCCAGTTACTGTGGCTTAGGATTCTCTTGTCATTTTTTGATGTCCTGCTGGCTCCCAGGCTATCAGTCAGGAAACAGTCTCTGATTTATTCCCATGAGGTAGAGTCTAAGATTGTCCTCTCATTGGTCTTTCTTGGGGAGGGCTGAACGTTAGAACAGCTCACATACTTCCTTTCCCCAAAGAGTCCTCTTCTTTGGTGATGCCAACTTTCCTAATGGGGACTAGGAAAAATAGTCCAATTTGTGGGAATCTTCCAGCCCTTTCCCAGGGCAGAGTGATCCTTGGGAACTGCTCCACAGGTTCCACAGTGTCTGTTATATAAGGAATTTTTGACTTTTCCCCTCTAGGTCTGATTCACTCTAACCACCACCCAGCTCCCATTTCCTATTGCCTATAACAAGGTATGTGCGTGAGAATCTCTCCCTTGGTAAAGGAATATGAGGTTGGGACTTCATATAGTCCTCACTGAAGTGCTGCTCGCCCATTTTTCTCAACAAGGAACTAGAGATGAGACACTAACAAGCACCGAAAGTGATTAAGCTACTGTAGAACTTCTGACTTTGGTGCTCTTTACCCTCTAAAACTGAGTTTTTAATTTTTATTTCTTTTTTAGAGGCAGGGTCTCACTCTAGGACAGGTGGATCTGGAACTCACTCAGTATCCTAAGTTAGCTTTGAACTCACACGATCGTCCAACCTAAACTTTTGAGTGCTAAGATTATAGATGTGAGTCATATCACCTGGCCCTGGACCTGTTCATAAAGGCAACTTGAAAAGGGTGGGGATTGGAAGCACCCATATCCAGATTCCCTTATCCTTCCCCGTTACTTATGTGGTGTTCCCAGAAAACCTTCGCTTAGCACATACTGCCCTCACATTAGGTTCTGAATGTATCTTTGCTGACTTTAAAGGCAGCATGCTTGTTGGCTTTAAGATGTTAAAGTAAAAATGAACAAGTGTTAAAGATTAGAACTATGGTTCTTGAAAAGTGTGTTCAGACCTGTGCCATTAATTCAAGGATCAAAAACTCTGTCAGCTGACCTTACTTGAGACAAACTAATGTTGTAGTGAAGGCATAGGATATAAACGATGGCCCTGCCATTTACTAACTGTCTGCCCATGATACATTGCGATATCTCTGAGGCTTGACATCCCCACCAGTGAAGAGGGTTTATTTCTTGCAACTCACAGAGCCACAATGATTATTTGTAATGATATTCACAAACTCTTTGTACAACGTTGGCTATTCGCATGTAGGTGCCACTGATCATTATGCCCATTTCTACCCTGTGAAGTGACTCAGTTGAAGGAGTCACCCTTATTTATCTGCCTATTTAATCAACTTAAGTCTCTCCTCTGTACCATGTAGGAACTGATTGTTGACAGTCTACAGTGTCCAAAGAACATTCAAAACAATAGTTAAAAGCATCCCTAAAAAGATGAGAGGAACTGCTATAAAGATTTCGTCACTGTTGAAAGAAAGGAGTCAGTTGAGTTTCTTTTCATTAATTAATTAATTTATTTAGTGTGTGCTCATGTGTGAGTGCAAACACTTGCGTGAACACCTGGGTGAAGATCAGCAGGCAACTTTTGGGTTTGTCCTCACCTTCCACCTCGTGTTTTTGAGGCAGGGTCTCTCATTGTTGTCTATCACAAACTTCCAGAAAATTCTGTCTCTGCATCCTTTCCTGTCTGTAGGAGCACCAGGATTTTCTGAAGCCTGCCTTAGCTTCTAGTGTTTACATAGGATCTGGTGATTCTAACTCAGGTACTCAGAATTTCAGGGACTCATAAGGTAGAAGGCTTCTCAGGGTATTTGAGGTCTCCACGAGGGAGCCTGCAATCGCTCCAATCCCAAATTTTGAAATAGCCAAGTTAATCTTGAGTTGCTATCTATGGCGCTCTGAGATATGAAACACGTTCAGGTAGGGCTGACACAGGCAGCAGCTGGCTGGCCAGTATGAGAGCACTGAGCTAGGCTTGGGTGCTGAGACCCAGCCAGTGTGTCTCAAAGGCCTCCTGGGCACCAGTGCATCTTCCCAATTAGATTTGGGTTCCAGCTCTAGGAGTGGGCTAGGGATGGAGCTTGGGTTAGGAGAAGAACTTTAAAGATACCCTAAGGGATCTCCTATTCATTCCAATGAATTTTTCTACTTCCAGCAATAAGATACTATATTTGCATATCTTGTTAAAACAGTTTGAACAATACATGAATCAAAGATTCTGAGTATCTCTTAACAGATTGTACAATACTTAGAGGACAAGACCAGCTTCCCACACAAATATGTTAAATAATAAAAAATAAATAAATTGCAGGTGGAACTCTTGTTTTACCCACATAGTTGGAGTGCTGAAGAAAGTTTCTGTACAGAATTTTATAAGGAATGATCCATATGACCTTTTTTACATTTTATAGCCCAGGATCTCTGGGAATTTGTACTCCTCCAGCCTCAGCCTCCTGAGTATTGGAATTATAGGTATGCACCACAATTCCTGGCACAACATAACTTTAATTTTGTATCTAATGATTATATTTCTCTTTGCTTTGAGCTTGAAAATACTTGAAACACAGAACATTGGGTGTGGAAGTAGGACATAAAGATTTAGCTTGGTTCAGAATGTACATTGGAGCTTCTTTGGCATAGACAATTGTTTAAAATGCATAGCTGAACATGTTGTTTTTCAAACTCATCGTGTTTAAGGATTAGAGACCTGAAATCAACATTATCATGTCGAATAATAACAAGTTGAATCATTTTGCTAATTAACAAAATAAGTTTGTTTCTTGGTTATTGGAGAGCTACTGACTATGCTGACAAAATGAATAAAAAAATAAAGGAAATAGAAAATCTCAACCTATGGAGACAGGAAGACAGGTCATCTTTGAGTACCTTGCACCTCCTTTCAGTACTTTGCTCTTCAATGAGTGGCGTAAGGATCACCTTCCATAGGCCACCAAGGACTCTATTAGCAATGGTGGATTTGGACCTTCTGATCGAGAAACCACATCTGACACAACATCTACCGATTTGTATGCACAGTGACGTTTCTACAGCTTTGGTGCTTCAAGTTCTCAGGGAAGAAGTTTGGTAACAATAAGAAGCTGGATGCTATATGAGACCTCTGGAATCAGATGAAAGACAAGCGGATGCTTCGACTGATTTAGTTCCCAAATACATGGGAGGCCTAATCCTATGAGTGACTAATTGGCCTTGTATAGAAATGGCCTTTGGGTAAGCTAGAACATGTGACATATGTTTAGAAAGAAAACAATTGCAAAAAAAGAAGAAAGCGTATGAAGAAATATAGTGCATATCTGTTTTTCATTATCGAAGTAATATTCCTGTTTTGCGTGCTTTCAGGACTCCTTAGGGTATTCTATTGCCACTCTCTGAGCTTTTGCCCCTTTTTACATATTTAGAAACAATTTAATGGAAACATTGCTGCATGGGAACAAAAATATTTTTCTCACAAAATGTTCCCATTCAATAAGCCGCCACATGTTTTTTGTTCCATATGGCGCTTCATAAACCGACAGAGTCTGAAGGTAAGTGACATAGCAGAAAAGTAGATTTATAAATTCAAAGTAGCTTTATAAATCCACAAATAATAATTGATATTTAATTTGTAAATTATGTTAAAGAGTAGTTAATGCTGAAATTTTTAATGACTGCAGAAAAAGTAAGTGAATAGCTTCTTTCATTTATTGATCCATTATTAACCTTTTAATGGAGAATAAGTAACTATAGCACTGAAGGTTCACCATCTAGTGGAAGAGGAAGAAAGAACACAGCCACCACAAAAACTTCCAGAGTGAGTGTAGGGGCTCGATGAGAGCCCAGTGTAAGTCCTTAAGGAAATTGATGGAAGTGGCTGGAGTAGAAAGACCTCCAGGGAAAGGTGACCTGTAGATGGAATCTTTTAGAAAGTGATACGCCCTCACTTTCCTCAGGTCTCTGCTCTGTCAGTGAACTCTTCCCGGGCTCTCTGTATCAAGAGCAATACTCAGTCCCATTCACTGCATTCCTCTTTCCTCTATAGCTGTATGTATGTATGGATGCAAGGATGATCCATCACACTGGATCATCCTTGCATCCATCATTCATGGCCTCAACTAGTCACCTCCCAAACCTTGTGAGTGTTATAACCAATAAAGTACAACAGAATCAGGGTATGCCACTCCCAAGAAGATGAACCTATCTAGCTCTCATCTTCATTATTCTGCTTCTCTGAGCAAATCCAACTGACATGTTGTGAGCTCCTCGATGGAGAGGTCCACATGGTGAGGAACAGGCATCATGATGATGCCTTGTTAGTTGACCTGGAAGCAGATCCTTCAGGCCCAGGCAGACCCTCAGATGAGACTTCAACCTCATAGGGACCAAGCCAGAACTACCTATTTACCTTTTTTCCAGACTTCCAGCTCTCAGGAACTCCAAGTTCACAAATCTTTATTGTTTTAAGGTGCTAAGTTTTAAGGTCATTTGTTATACAGTACTAAACAACTAATATATCACCAAGTACATTACACCTTCATTTCTTTATAAATACATTTATTTGTTTGTTCTTCACAAGTAGAAGGTGACCTCCATAAGTGCAATTACTTTTCTGTTTTCACTGATGTCTTTTCAGTGCCTAGATCCTACTAGGTACCGGGTGCCCAATGTAAATACATACATAACAAGTGGCTGAAGTTTGTGAGCACTAATTTTAATGATCTTAATCAATATTGAATGTCTAGTTATTGAGTCAACTTTTCCTAGGGAGATGAAAATGTCTATTCATTCTAGATAGATTACCAATGATAGACCGGAAGAATGATTCCACCAAAGTGCACCTTAGTGAACTAGAGTTTATACAGTGTTGGTGAAGGGTTACTTATACAAACATGAGTCTCTGCATCACCAGAAAGCCCACTCCAGCATTAAGGCTGCATCAGCATAGCTCCCTGCATCCAGACAGCTTGACTCATCTGAGATGCTCATCTCCCCTGCAGTTGTCACTGCTTATATAGCCTGGGGGACCCTGAGAATCTTGTAAATTTCAGGAGTTTCTTGAGACATGTAAGTTTTGTTGACTTCCTGAGTCTTACGAGCCTCTTTCTTCCTCCAGCAATTCGGGGGAAATTATTATATACCACTCTTTATTCTGGGAGATCCTCAGGAAAGGAAAGGCTCATCTTTTTTTTTTCTTATATATTTGGGACTGACCATAAAAATTTTTAAAAAACAGTGATAATTGACCATCAGAGCTGCCTGATTCCAAGGAAACATGGTCCATTGAATTATAAACCAAAGTGAACACTATGCAAATTAAGGCTTAATTCCTCTCCTGGAGTTTCCCAGACTAATGTCCTGCCACACCAGTGGGGGCTAGAGTTCTTCCCAGCTAGGGAACTCATCTAAGCTATAAAATGGTAATTCAAGAGTCAAGAGTCCAAAAGCAGAGACCGAAGGAACATGGGGACAATGGGAAGGTGGAACTGACTGAGGAATGGAGCAATAAGAAAGAAAATATGGGTGCCTGAGCAATTTAAGGCCTGAGCTCTGAGTCCAGCTTTCCATAGTCACTGGTTCTCCCTTGTCCACTCAATGGAACCACACTGGGTGTCAATGCTGTTTATTGATGACTAGTAAATTCTTATTTCTTATATTAAAGTTTCCCTTCTATGTTCCTCTTTGGAAAACTAGGATTGTGAGTGTACCAACTGAATTTGTTCTTTCCCAGTTCTGCTCATAGTGGACACTCGGGAGGACTGAAAAGATGCAATGGGAAGAAGGGCTTTTGCTCCATTCTGTTTGCTTTCTGATCTTGTTACTGTCACATTGGCAGTGGCTCATTCCTGATGGTACCAGGAGTAACTGGTTTGCCATTTTACCACAATCCCAGAAGCAGTTGTATCTGAGAGCCAAGTGTTAGCCAGCCTGTGCCTTATCCTCAAAAGTCTGTTCCTGCATAGTGCTGGTGAATTCTTTCTCTATGTGCGGACGCTAATAAAAACTAGTGACCTACCCACAGAGGACAGAGTCCCAGCTCTATGGTGCTGCTCCTCCAAGTTTTCAAGTTTGAATAATTGTGACCTTCACTCTTATTCTTCCCACCTTAGAGACAGAAACTGCTTCTTCCGTTTCTCAACACCTGGTTAAAAACTACTGCATGGACTGAGCCAGACTGCCCACAGAGGAGGAAATCCAACTGATCGGGGGCAGGAAAGAGGGAAATAGGGGAATTGGAGACATCAACACATTATTCTCTTCTTAAGTGTATCTAATTATGGATAATAAAATAAAATAAAAATAAACTATTTTCATTAAATTCTCCATTGTTCATTTATGTACTGGGATCTTAAAAATATACAGATACTTGTTTTCCCCATAAGCAAATGTTGATTTGATTTGTCTGAGCTAATCAGACATAGGACATCTTAAAGTCTGTTTTTAAGACAACCATGTGTAAGGCACACATGACTGCAGTGTCCTTTTGAACCTGGGTAGAATGATTCTACTGAAAGAGCTTCATTTGTCTTCAGGATTATGACTGTCTCTACTCATACAAATTCTTTCATCTACTTCTACTATTGGTTTAAAAAATTCACTTTTTAAAAATGTGATCAAGTCTACTCATCTATTGAAGAGAAAGGGGATTCTGGGCACTCATATATCAACTTTAGCAGCTGGTAGCCACTGTTTGGACAACTTCAATTCTTTTGCTTGCACATTTGGAATATCCTTGAATTTCTAAAATATCTTAGATAACAGAGAAGTGTTATGGGTGGCCTCAACGGAGGGAGGAAACTACTAAATGAATGCTTTGCTACCACCAAAAGCAAAATGAGGGACAGTTCTTGGGTATTTGCAAAGGTCTTTAGAAGCTTGCATTTGCATTCAGAGAACATCTATCTAATACAGGTTCTCTGTGTGCAAATTCAGTTCCCCTGTTCCTGATTTTCATTAAATATTTCATGTGTAGGGGGAAGATTGTCAACATTGCTAATGGGGTTTCTGTTTAATTTCTTGATATAATTTATCATTAAATAAACACCCAGAGAGAAGTTCTGACCCACTAGATGATACCTTGTGGAGAAGGATGGTTTGTTTCTTTAAAGGGAGTGATTTCAATTTTGAACAAACAGGAGCTTGGGAATGTATGGGCCTGGTGACTTGGCAGGAACATTATGGAATGCAATTAAATGAATGTTCCCACCTCAAAGACACACTGATTCAGGTTTCTGCATAATGCACCCCCCCCTTGAATCAGACAGGAGAGACACATCATAGAAATTACCATTATTTCTCTGAGTGGCCTTTGCTTTACTTGAATTATGCTGATCTAGGATGGCATACATGTCAACAGATAAGATGTATAAAATCCCCTCCCCTCCCTCCAAATAAGCCACCTAACATCTCAGAATTAAAGGGGAGTTTGGTAATTTGAAGGTATGTCCCCCAATAGACACGGGTATTTTATTAAAGTTGGTAACTTGGATTTCTAGCCACTAGCTGGAAGAGGTGTCACTTTGGACGAATCCTAGGGTTCAGCCCTAAGGTATGTTTGGGGGCTGATCTGATTCCTGTCCTAAAGTAATGTAGAGCTGTCTGAGCTCTGCCTGGGTCCTTGCTGCTTGCTGCTGCTTTTTGGTGTGTGTGTGCTGGCTATTTGGGGGATTTGTCAAAGGAGCCGCTTCTTCCAGCATTATGGACCTTCCCCTGGATTTGTAAGCCTGAAATGAATCACGTTCCTTCCATAAAACTGGATCTGTTTGGGGCTTCGTCCCAGCAACAGGGAACTGACTACAAAAGTGATAGATAGGGAAAAGTGAACAAACAGGAAACTAGGAACATGACAAAAGATGTGCTCATCGTACATACAGAGTCACTGCAGGTGACACAGTCCTGTGCTCTGCTTCACCTCTCGTCTTGCAGAGGAAGGTTCAGGACCAGTTCTTCTTCTTTCTGTTATCTCTGTACATAAATGCAGTTTGAAGCATGATACAGTATAGAGGGGTATGTTTGAGCAAAGCCACTGAGAACCAATCAAATACTGCCTTAGAGAGAAATGTGCGAAAATACTAACAAGTAAAGGGAAGAATTCTGCAGTTGATTTGGAGTAGGAGACTATTTTATCTTCAAAATGCTTTCTTTGGTTTGTTTATGGTATGGGAAAGTGGTATTTAGGAAGTGATGTAGCAGATGTCCACAGAAAGGAGAATGCTCGGGTTTATGCTCATTGGTGCCATTGACATTGAATTAATCAGGAAGGCTTCCATCATGTCCTGTAACTTAAGCACTCCTTGGGATACACATTTTATTACACCACAATGTTCTACCAACTTCCTTTTGGATGGTCTTGTCACTTGGGATGGTGCCATGCCAAGATGACTCCCTAAGCTAAATTAGAGTGTTTGCATGGCACTACCCCAAGTGACAAGACCATGGAAACAATATAAGAGCACTGCTTCCTAGCTCAGCTCTCCATGCGTGGGCTCTCCCACAACCTTGGATAAAGTCCTCTGCCACTGACTAATCTGTGAAATGAGGGTGATAGACAATTAGATCTTATAAGGTTGTTGTAAGGAATGTTTTGTCCAGGACCAAGAGACATCCGGATCCAGGACTTTCTTTCTGTGAGGAGTTCCCCCATGCATGCATGTGTTGGTTATTTAATTAAAGTTCATGTCACTTTAGAAAAACACCATATCTGTATCTAGGTCATGTGTACAAGAAACACCCTTGTCCTGCAGGTATTACCACCCAAGGAGAAAGCTCTCGTGTCAAATTGGCAAGATCTATGATCAAATCTCATGCAATCTTTTCACATTCATATTTACTGAGTGGAGTTGTTTCAGTCGTTCTGTCTCTGTTGCCTGGAAAGGACAGACCATTCTGAGAAACCAGAGTTCCTTATTCCTTCTTACAAAACAGCTCCAGGAGTTTGTGTTGGCTTTACCAAAAGAAATTCTGATAGTTCAGGGTATGTGTCTGTACTCAGCAGAATGTTTTAGAATGTTCTTTCTGGATGAGATTGTATTTCATTATTTCCTTTGTGTAAATATAACACTTAATTACCAACACTATGAAACCATTCTCTGAGAACTAAATTGCTTATTAACAAAAGATTTGAAATGGATTTGAGTTTCAAAAGGAAGCAGAAGAAATTGAAGGCATGTATCTTTAAACAATAATTACACCGTTGAAAATCATACACTGAACATAATTTTGCAGATTCAATTTAGTTGTTATTGGAGACAGAAGATTAATTCTATAAATTTAAAAGTGTTTGGATTTGTTTTCTTCGAATTTGTATAAAAATTTGATATTTTTTAAAGTAGAAGCCCATGTTCCTTATTCTGCTATTCAATTGGTAATTTGTTTTTTTTTTTTTTGAGAGATAAGACCATTTGTCAGGTGAAAATCTCTGAAAAATTTAATAGCAAACAATCCTTTCATTTCACTTATGTTTTCCCATCCATTACACTTGGAACTATGTGTAATGGTAGTTATTCAATTTTCAGGGTCATGATTATTATATTTTTCCATCTCAGCCAGAGTTCATTGAATCTGGGACCCAACTATAACATGTAGATGAGATTACTATTGTTTTATCCTATTAATGCAAGCATATATTATTTTCCCTTGTTCTAATTTTTAAATAGAAATTACATTAATAGGTACTTAAACTCTGAATTCACAATGGCTGACAGACTGTGGATGCAGTTTACAGTGGTAACAATTCGATCCAATGGCCTCGAATAAGGAAGAAAGGAACAAAGGTGACCTCTGCCATTGGAAGGCATGACCATGGGGTCAGAGGCACTATTGAGATTATTTAGCAACAAACCCTCCTCTCAGGAGGTGCATAGGCACAGCCTCCCTGGTTCCTACACCCCTGATCAAAGAATGCCTGTTTTTGTGGACTCTGGGCACATTTTTACAGTAATCAAGGGAGGTGGTTGAAGTGATTAGCTCTAAAGTTTGAAGGTTAAGTGACTTCTCTGCTCTTGTCCAAGTCCCAGAGTAGGTAAAAAAAAAAAAAAAAACATGTTGCTTCATCCTTCTTTTGCTACAGTTTCAGTGAACCTGAACTTCCATTGTCTCCTGATTCCCTTTGAAGGAGTTGCATTGCACTTCAAAGGCTGAGACACACAGAACACAAGTATGTTCCATGGATCTTTTAAGCCCAGAGCTGGGGACAAATGTGAACTTGGGTAGGCTTTCTAAGCCCTGGATGCTGTAGGCTATAGTTAAGAAGCATGCCTAGGTGATTATATTTTGCATGTCATGGGGGTACAGCTCAGCACCCTGAACCAGGAGCACTCTCCCTATGGTGGGTAGGTGGGCGGCATGGCAAGTTGGAGCACAGTTAGACTTCCCTGGGAGTAAAGTGTGGTAGTCCCAAGATAACTTTGTGTGCCTTTGGCAGGAGGCCCAGGCAGAGAGTCTAGAGTGTTGTGAAAGCAAAAGAGGTCAGCATCCTAGGCATACAGGTAGGCTGATTCTCAGGGCATAGCTGTAGGTCAAAGTTGAGCTTAGAGAATGCTGACAACAGGTAACTGGCCTTCAACAGTGAAGAACAAGGACAATTCCACAGACATGGGAAGAGCCAGGGGACATTGGCTAGTCCTGTCATTTCCAGGCAGAGCTGCTGGACACAGTGGAGCCATTCGTGTCTTGTGCTTTCTGAGAATGAAGGAGGGCCAGACTGGAGCCCAGCTTGGACTTCTCAGTGTGCTTTGAGAACTTAAATGAAGGTTCTTTGCAATTTCTCTTCCCAAGGACCCACTTCCCTGGACTATCACTCCTCTCTTCTTCCTACTCTCGGTGTGCCTCTCTCTAATGGAGTCTCTGAGCCTTTTGGACTTCAGTTCCTTCTTCAGGAAGATAAGATGCTTATCACAGGTGATACCCACAGCTTGTTTATCCTAAAAATTGAGTGACTGTCTCTTCCCCATTTCCAAATCTCTTATGGAATAGTTGCAACATCTTTCTATGTATTTGGGCACATAAGTGATTCTACAAGCATGATAGAAACATATTGAAGAGCTATAGGGGGTACAGAGGAGCAGCCAAAGATATATACTGACCCCATACCTGTGGTACCCTGCTAATGTGGCATGGAGAAAGTAGGGTTCTGCTGAGTCTGGCAGGCTTCTGGGACTGTCTCCTTCTGATAAGGAAGTTGAGGCAAAGTCTGAGGGCCCCTGTAAATCTTAGCAATCCTGAAAAATCCAGCCCCCAGGCAGGCCACAGCTGTCGGATAAGATAAGCAGTTCAAAGCCTAACTTAATGCAACTGCAAATAACAAACCTAAACAACAAGGTTATATTTCCTCTGCTAACATCACCATTCTATCCTTGTCTGTATCCATGTATAGAGTCAAGTAGCCCCCTCAATTTATCTATGCAAAATAGGTATCCAAAGGATACTGGCCCCTACCAATCAAACTCATGAGATGCCCACAGATCTTGCTTTCTATGCTTCTACCTCTGACTTTTCTCTATATAAGCAACTGCTATCTATACAATAAAATGAGAACTGCCCACTGCCACATTCTCCTGAGAGCCTCATCTCTCGTTCGGCTCACAGCTGTTCCAAGCTGCTGCTCACCCAGCTCCCGTGGGTGAACAGAGAGTTGATGTGCGCTGCAACTCCCTAAGTAACCCACGGACCCAGACATACCTCCACCTTTTATTCTATCAAAGCACTATTTCAAAAAAAATATTTCTAGGGGCTGGAGAAATGGCTTACCAGTTAAGGCACTTGCTTACAAAGCCCAACAACCAGGGTTTGATGTTTGATTCCCCAGTACTCATGTAAAGGCATATGCACAGTGGTGTATACATCTGGAGTTCTTCTCTCTCTCTCTCTCTCTCTCTCTCTCTCTCTCTCTCTCTCTCTTCTTGCTACGCTTAAAATTAATAAAAATATTAAAAATATTTCTAGCTTTTCAGACAATTTTTTTAAAAGTCATTGAATACCTGTATCCCAGCGAATACTATATATCTATTATTTTTAATTTCTTCTTCCAACTTATACCTAGCTGCAGTTACACTGGCATCTTTGCAATGCAATGTACACACAGTTGGTTCCTCTTATTTGGTGGGTCAGTGTCAGCACGTCCTGCATGTGTGTAATCTCTGCCATTGGTGAACGTACTCTTTCATCAAGGTCCTCTCACAATTTACTTGATCATCTCTAGGATGTTATGCATGGAGCAAGCTAGCTTCTAATTTCTTCTTACTCACATGGGTGATGTGGCTAATTAACATATTTGTGTGTGGCTTTATTTTTCTTGGAGAAATGTTAACTCCTAAAGAAAAAAAATAGCCCCAAGACATTTTGAGAGTAATTACTGGAAGTTGTAAAGCAATATTCATGTGCCTAAAATCTGGTTGCATGTGAAATATAGACTTCCTTTTTGTCATTCTTCTTTTCCTTTTTTTTGCATATTGTGTGTGGTGTGATGTGTGTGTATATGTGCCACGTGAATGCTAAGGCAAATGTGTGTGGGTCCTGTGAGCACACGTGTGGAGACCAGAGGAAAACACTGGGCATTCTCCTCTTTGGGCTCATCCACCTACTTCTTTGGGAACAGCATCTCTCACTCAACCCAAAGCTGCCCATTTGGGTCAATAATCTCTAGTTATTCTCCTGTTTCAGTCCCTCACGGGACTTCGGTTACAGACCTAGGTGGCCATACTCAGGTTTTTTTTTTTTACATGGGTACTGGGAAATCAAACTTGGCCTGTCTCAGGCCTTCTCAGATCCACATGCGTGCATGACAAGCACTGTTACCTGCTGAGCCACCTCCCTAGACCCTCCATTTGTTTTCCTTGAAGGCAAAGTGGCTATTTTATGTAGATAACTTAAGCCTCACCTTGCCAAATCCAGGAGGCAAGACAGAGAGACTTTTACCCAATGCCCATCAGTCTCTCAAAACCAGCATTTTCATATGACAATGCTTTTCAGAGGACTATTTCAATTTAAAGTTCAATTCCAAAGCAAAGAGAGAGAGCCATTTCTCTTTAAATTCAGCACATCTAGCATAACAAACATGATGCTCCCAAGCAGAAGGGGCTTTGAACAAACCACACTTATGGCTTTTTAACTCCATAGCAAATATCACCAATTTCAAACATTGGGCAGACATTCTTCACTAATTCCAAAAATTTATATAATTTTAAATGAAAAGCATGAAGTATTGTTTTTATTTTATAAGAAACTAGAGTTATTTATTGCAAAAATCATTAATCAAATCAAACTAAAGCCCCACTGGTGTCTGTGCTTTTTAAAAGGGATGACTGATGCCATTTTAGGAAGTTGACATTGGGCTTGAACAGCCAAGCAAGTGTAACCTGAAAATGTCTCATAGAGTGAAATTCAGGTCATTTAATGCATTGTGTTATGCAGAGTCACAGACCTCAGAAAAAAAAACATGCTAATAAAGCCCCACACTCGGCCCAATAGTCTCTCTCATTTAGCTCCATGATGATAAATGAAATGCCTTTAGCTTGAGGCAAGTCCATTTCTTGTAGTCTGTGGAGCTCAGGATGGTGACAGAATTGGAATGCAGAGAATTGATTGTTCACAGGTTCAAGAATATTCTGCATTTCCTAACCCAGTGCTGATGCCCCTATGGAGAGACAGATCTGAGAAGGGCCCGGATGGATCTTCTGGCTACAAACAGGAAGTGCTCAGAACTGCATGGACAGTGTTTGAGAAGGAGCAGAGGAGGAGTGAGCTGGACAAGGCACTGCGGGGCCCGGGCCTTTCTCTTGCTCTGCAAGGGCTCTTTCTTCAGACCTTATACCAACACCTTCGTGTTAAAGCTACAATGAGCCCTTGCTGGATTCTGGGAATACAGGTAGAAATAAGATGGAGCTTACATTCAAGTGCAGGAGAAATGATGAAAAGGAAATTAAAAGCACATTGAATTAACAATAGGGAACAAAGGTAGGGTTGCCATCTATAGGTTTTTGTATATAAGAGATAAAAAATAAAGAATATCGGGGTTGAGAGATGGCTCAGCAGTTAAGGCTCTTGCCTGCAAAACCTAATATATCAAAGCCTCTTCTGATTGGGAGTATCATGTTTGCTATGTAAGATATAAGTTATCTTTATCGGCATAGGATATACTTATATTGATTCACATCCATTTGAAATTCAACTTTTCCTTTAGTAATGGGAATTGAGCCCAGGGCTTTACATATGGTAGCCATCACTCTAATACTAATAACCCTAACCCCAACTTTGAAGTTCAAATTGAACTGAATATCTTGTATCTGATAATCTAAGGGATGGGTTATAGTGAGAACATAAAAGAGAAAGGTCAAGAAAGATATCTCTTTTAAGACCTTCATAACTGATGGGTACTAGGCTTTTAAATGATAGATATAATAGTAACAAATATCAAATACCCTCAGAACTTAGTTGTGTGTCTAGGTACCTTACTTATATTACCATGTTTAATCTTCACAATGGACCCGTAAGGTAGGTTCTATTATTTGACAGAGAGGAAAACAGAAGCACAGACATTTTAAGCACCTTACTGAGGTCACCAGTAAGTGACTGGTGAAGCAGTCAGTCCATCCAGCTTCAGAATTTAGGATCATAATCACTGAGGCCCTTCAAGCAAGTATCTCAATGGAAGCAATTCACTTCACTAAAACGAGGAGGTTTCTCCAAGTGGACTGTTATTCCAGACAACTGAAAAGACACTATTCTCTCCCCTTTCAATACACATTTCTTTTTTTTATAAAAAAATATTTATTTATTTGCAAGCAGAGAGAGACAGAGAGAAGAGAGACAGACACACACAGCGAATGGGTGTGCCAGAGCCTCCAGCCATTGCAAATGAACTCCAAACGCATGCACCACTTTGTGCATCTGGCTTTACATGGGAACTGGGGAATTGAACCTGGGTCATTATTAGGCTTTGAAGACAAGCACCTTAACCACTGAGCAATCTCTCCTCCCCTCAATACACACTTCTTATCCCCACTGCTGAACCCTGTAGGTTAGTTAACACTTGAATAGTACTTCTCACTTATAATCACTTTATTCTCCTTTTATTCCAATACCATGTAAGCCCTGTGAATTAGGCTCTATCATTAATATCATTTTACAGATGAAGAAACTGAGAGCTCCTCCCTCAGCACCAGCTCTGATTTTTTGGCCAGAGTTAGAGTCACAAGTTTGGAGAGAGCGGTTGGTGTAGGAAATTGGGTGTAGGGTATTTAGAGAGCTAGAGTTTCGGGTTGAGGAATGAAAAGAAGTAGACTGTGTGATGGGAATAAAATTTCAATACCTCCCCCAACCTGTTTTTTTTTAATTGAGGAAGACTGTGTGCTCAGGCTGGTCTGGAACTCTTGGCCTCGAGTGATGGCATTCCTCAGCCTCCTGGTGCCAGAACTATAGTATCATACTGGTTCAGTATCCCCATTTTATTTGTCCATATCTACTCTGAGTTGAATTTTAAAGTGTGGGATCCATGAGTATCAGAACCATGGAGCTCACTGCTTTGCCTTGCACTGATCCTGTATTGATCACAATAGCTCTTGGCTAAGCAGGACTGGGGTGCTGACCCCACCCATGTGAGATGAGGGTTCTGAGAAACAGAGACAGTACTGGATCTGCCCAATGCCCTTCAGCCAGCCAATCACAGATAGGTCACAAAGGTGAGTGTCCTATCCCCCAGCCAGTGCTGGTTCTTTCACTTTTAACAAGTTTAGAAAGGTGAGAACGGGTGTAGCACGGGTGTATAGACATGCTTCTGTTGTTCACACACACACACACACACACACACACACACACACACACACACACACACACTCAGATCTGCACTGAAGAGCTGCTGGAGGCCTCCTCAGAGACCCATGCAAATATCTGGACCAGAACCCATAGAGACAGAGGATGGAGGTCACTAGCTGTTCAGAAAATGTGTCATTTACAACTGGTGACAAAGGGAGGGAACCAGAAATAAAACAGGAGTTGCTGAGTGCTGAAGGGATGCCCCCCCCAGGGCTACAAAGCCAGATTTGAATTGAATTGAGGCTCCACCACACACAGGGTATGCCCACAACTCCCTCCGCCCTGTTGGGAGGCTTATCTTTCTTTCTTTTACAGAAAAATTTCATGAAGAGTTCTTAATTCAGTCAATCGGAATGTTCAATTTACCATGTGCCAGGCTCTGCTGTAGAAAGTGGGTATAATGATGAAAGACTTCTTCTTGGGAGCTTATGTTCTAGGCAATATAAAAATTAAATAAGTGAACAAGACACATTAAAGACTGAGGTGACAGGAAATAACTAGGAAGAAATGAGCCGAGTTAGATCAGGACAGGCTTCTCTGAGGAGTTGCCATTGGAGAAGCTTCCCTCCATGCACTGAGCTCTGGAGGCAATTCTTTGGCAGAGTCACTAGCTAAGGCCCCAGGGGCTGCAGAAAGCACAGTGAGAAGGTAGGTGGGCATTAGAAACGCTGCTGGGACAGGTGCTGCATCCGGGAACCTGGACTTGATTCTATGTGTAATTGCAATCCTTGGCTTTGATCAGGAACATAACCTGATCTGTTATGTGCTTTAGAGTTTTAGATATATAATAAATATGTCTTTATCTGCATGGGATATATTTATATCAAAATTTATTCACATTCATTTGAAATTATTATTATTTTATTTATATGTTTATTATCCATAATTAAATACACTAAATGAACAAATTATATTTTGGTATCCCCAATTCCCCACTTTCCCTCCTCCCTGTCCCCAATTAGCTGGGTATCCTCCTCCATGGGCAAAGTGGATCAGTCAATGGGACAAGGGGTTGTGGATAGTCTTTGCATGTTGTTGTTGAGGGGTGCCATGTCTCTGGATATTCTCTTCCACCATGGCTCTTACAATCTTTCCACCTCCTCTTCCACTCAGTTCCCTGAGTCATGGTGGGTGAGTATTAAAGCTGATTTATTGTTGAGGTCTTTGTGGCCTCTGTACTTCTGCTTTAGGTTTCATTGAAAATCATTGGTGTCTGTCTCACTGGCTTATTCTCTGTTGACTGATTGACGGTGGTTATAGGCATCCCACCACTCTCTGCAGGGTTTCATGTGGATCCTCCAAGGTAAGTCTGGGGTGGCTCATCTCTTGCCAGGATGTCATATCAGCCTGTGGCTCATTGGTAGGGTTGGAAAGGCCACAGCTCTCTCACTGCCTTTTGAAAAAATACAAACAGAATCTCCATCAGAGAGTGAGATCAGTATAGGTTAACTGAGATACACATTTCTGGACTGGCTAGATTCTATTGTGAGTAGCCTCTTTTAATTCACTTGTAAAGTGAATTTCTCTTTGGGGGCCCAAGATTTTGGTTCCCAATGTATTCCACCCTGAGTCCCCAATTCCAGTTAAGGGCTCCCCATCACTGAGTGGATTACTTGGCCAAAGTAAAAGCTGTTGATTACCTCCCCCAGGCTTTGGCACCTCCATTGCACAAGTGTTCAATTCTTGGTTCACTGTTCTCTCCCAGTAGGAAGTGTGTACAGCCTACTCATGGTGGCAGACTGTGTTTCATATCAGTGGTCTCTGTTTACTCCAGCTGTTGTTGACCAGCTTCCCCTGGCAGCTTATGCAGTGCCTTCCAGCACTACAGTGACTACCATCTGGGCGCTATTTACCATTTTGGATCTCAAAGAGTCGGTGCTGATGGATGGCTTCCTGTGGTTTCTTCAGCAACAGGATCTTGCCGCAGGCCTGGGGTGAGCATTCAAGAGCTTTGACAGAATCCTGTCTTGTTTTGGGGAACTCATGGGTCACTTTGGTCAACAGCTCAGTGAGGGAAGGAGCCAGTGACTGGGGCCAGGAGTTGCAGGGCTTTAACTTTTCTTTCAGTAAAAGGTATTGAACGCAAGGTCTCACATGTGCTAGCCATCACTGTAATGTATGTTTTGGCATCTTTGTTAAAAATCAGGTGGCTGAATCCGGGTACATTTATATCTGGATCCTCTATTCTATTCCATTTATGTACATTTATTTTTATGTATCTGCATCATGCTGGTTTTGTTACTACAGCTCTAGTGTAACTTGAAATCAGCTGTGGCGATACCTCCAGCATTGTACATAATAGATTTTTTTCAGCCATGAAGAACAAAGTTATGTTATTTCAGAAAAATGAATATGACTTGAAGTCATATTAAGCTATCAATTCAGTCTTGCATCTCTCATTTTCAGTTCCTACATTTTATGAAGATACATTAAAATTATAAATTTCCATATTACATGAAAGATGGAATAAAACTGTCCAGGGAAACAAAGAGAGTAATGGGAGGATTATGAAGACAGAGGAAGTAGGGTGAGGGAGAAACATTCCCAAAGTAGATTACATACATGAACATAACCTTGTACCATATGCAATTTAAAAAAGCAGAGCAGAACAGTGAAGATCATATGTGTGAAACACAGATTTTAAGAGACAGAAACAGTGTGACTAGGAGGGGAAATCCTGGTGACATGGGTTGGGGAGGTTGAGAAGATAGGAAGAAATGGAAAGATGATTGATGATAGGAAGGTCAAGTCCCCGGACCGAATGTAGTGAGTGAGGGCAGAGAATCTGAAGTTTTTGTTTCAACAATTCGGAACTGATGATCCAATTTGTCAAGGATAAAGTAAAGTAATGTGCATGGAACAATCATTAGAATCTCAGAGATATAGGAGTCTCACCAGATACCTGAATGGATGCACACACAGTAAGCAGGCTATGTGCCAGAGCCACAGAGAAGACCAAGTACTTGGGAACAAAGTGATGCCCAAGGCCGCTGGCAATGAAAGTAATCCTGTATTCAGGCTTTTAAAGTCTTCTTATGCTCAGGGCATCAGGATAATGAGTTGGGTGAATGTTTTGATGATGAATGAAAAGACAGTGGGGTGGGGAGGGGGAACATCCTAGTTTGAAAGCCAGTAAGAAATGGCATTGTCAAACAGAAGCATTGCCAGTACAAAACTGACGATCCCCAAACATAGAGCCAATTTCACAGAAGTCTTTAGTTTTCCTGCTTGGGACTGAGTGATCATTTGATCCTGGTCCACAGTTCTAGGGTCTTTCATCCCAGCCTTGTTTTGAAGGGTCGAACAGTAGAAGGAGGGGAGCAAAAGAATTAGATAGGAAGGCTGGTTTTCCAGTTTCAGCGTGCTCTGTGCTGGATAAAGTGGTACACTAAATTTACATCCTTTCCCTGTTCCAGAATTCACTACAAGTCTGTGAGGTGAATGTTTAGCCTTCCATTTTATTTATTAACAAACTGAGCTTTGCCAACATCTATTCACTCGTAAGCTTGAGTTTATGGTTTCGCTTTCATGGAGTTCCCAGGAGGTCATCTTGCCTTATAACTCAACTGCTTATTTCCTGAACATAACAGAGGCTTAATAAACATTTGTTGAATGAATAAAAATTAGCCCCAAAGCCGGCACTTAATCATGAAGCCACACTGATCTTTGGAAGTGTGGGTTGAAGAAATTCCTTCACCTCAAATTTCTCTGTATGCTGATGAGCTCCATCTCCCAAAGCCAACAAATGTTTGGGGAACCAGGCTGCCTTTGGCTGACTCTTATGGTTGGAGCCAGTTTATTCTTCATCAGCAAATCACTGAGGGTTGATAGGCAGGCAGAGCTCAATAGCTCCCAGAACTCATCAGGGGATTGGCACCTGCAGTCTTCATGTTTATATTTGGATTACATTTGATGGCACACTGAATTGGTGACTAATTGCTGTATTCACAAACAAGGTGTTTTAATTACAGCTTCTTTAACTCCAGTGAGAGCTCCACTTGAAAACAGAGGGATGAGAAAGATAGGGGCTTGGTGTGATCCATAAGTGTACTTCGGAAAATGAATAAGTAGGAATATCTGTGGCTTATTCAGGGAGCGCCTGAAAGGATACTGCTATGGGGCTCTAGGGAGAACTCTCCCCAGAGAGGGGTCACTAACAAACTCATGCTAGTGCCATGGCTGATCCTGGGGGCAGGTGGATACATGAGAAGCCAGTGCTGGCTTGGGTTCATCCTTTCCCCTCTCTTAGCTGGGCATAGCTGTTCAGATGTAAGGGACATGTCTAGAGGGAAATGTTCATTTAGCTTAAATATCAGTCATAGATTGTGCTGCATGTTGTAAATCAATTACTTGTTTCTTCCACCTCATGAGCTGTACAAATCCAGGCCCTAGTTTTTGAATGGGCAACTGATGGAGTCTTTTCATTTTTACAGATCCCCTGGTAAGTTTTCTGTATTTATTTAAGGAGCTCCCCCCTTCCTCTGCTGCTAGGCTACCCATGAAAACTGGGTTCATCTCTATACTAGAGATAATACGCCACCCCACAATGCTAGAGGCTCCTTGTTCCCGGTCTCTTTAAGTGCAACATTTCCCACAAAGTAGAATTGCTTTTGAGTTCTCTTGGGATTTTTCTACTTGTCATTGTGATTGGAAACCAAGAAGGAGAGAAGATTACCTGCAGCGTCTGACACGTCTATATAAAGGAGCTCAGCCCATCCTTACTGCCAGCTCTGAGGGCACCTATTGACATTCTTAGACTATAGCTGAGCAAAGAAAAGTAAAAGCAGGCTACACCATCCAGTGGAGACAAAGGCATGCTACACTAAGGTCATGGCCTGCTTCTCTGAGATGACCATTCATAAGCCCTATTCAGTTAACTGCATGGGGTTTCTCAGCAGCCCCTAACCCCCTTATACACATCAGGTCAATCAATGTTCAGAAAAGGATCTCCCCACAAACAAATGAATGTGTTCTGATATATTGATCCTCAGCTGGTGGCAATTTGGGAATTAGAACCTCACTAGAGCTGTGTTGTTGGGGTGGGCTTATGGGGGTTATAAGCCAGCTCCCCTTTGCCAGTAGTTGGCACACCTTCCTGCCACTGTTTGCAGTGCTGTGGCAGAGGTGATGTCCAGCTTTCTGCTCACACCATCGTTTTCCCTGTCAGGATGGAGTCTCCCCTTGAGTCCATAAGCCAAATAAACCCATTCCTCCACAAGCCACTTTTGTTTGGGTTCTTTCTGCACAGCAACTAGAAAGCTGACCCCAACACCTGCTGATTCTCAAGTTTCATTTCCCAAATATGTGTATTGGATTAGGACTTAGACCTTTCACATGAATAAACATAAAATGATATGTGTAGGTATTCATGGCATAGAGGAATGGGGAGAGAGAGAGAGAGAGAGAGAGAGAGAGAGAGAGAGAGAGAGAGAGAGAGAGAGAGAGAGAGGTAAAGTACAAAAGCTTGACACCCACCCACCCACCTATGGATTTATATCTAGACAAAACTCATTCAGATCACAGCTCTCCTGAGTCTGCATAAACTGTCCAAGCATTCAAAACCTCAGGATTAGGTGAGATGATGAGAGGAAGTTAGCACCTTGAAAATGCTGAATGTCCATGTGAATACCATCTCTATGGTGTCAGGACACCTGTTGTGAGAGAGACTGACTCTAAACTTTATAGCTTGATACACTTTGGTATTTATGGAATAGCAATCTGAGGTGATTGCTCAATAGTTGTGCATATTTCACTCAGGCCTATCTGGCTCCTGGTGTTGTTCTCAGTCATTACCATAAACTGTCTGCTGTGTTTGGGACAGGAGTTCTGTCCCCCAGCTTCTAGTCAGAAGCATGTTGTGTTGCTGCTTGATCTTCGACGTAAGAGTTGGGCTCACTGTTATCTAGTCTCATTCATATACTGGCTCTGGGTCTGAGTTTCCCCAATCTGCAAAGCAGTGGTCATCTGTAAGGCTCATATTACCTTCAGTGGTTTCTGATCCTGGAACTCTGCAGGGAGAAATGATCTCCCTCATTGCTCTCATTGCTCGTACAATGCGGATCCACTCTCCTTCCCTGTGCTACTTCTCCTCACTGTGGTTCTTCTCAAATGGCC
>PVHP010025229.1:0-25732 GCA_004024765.1 Zapus hudsonius | reverse complement strand
GGCTTTTCCCCTGTAAGTTACTGTCTGCTTTCCTCTAGCAGCTTTGAGTATTTTCTCTTTGCTTTCTATGTCAGGCATCTTGATTAAAATGTGTCTTGGAGAATTTCTCTTCATGTCAAGTCTGTTTGGGGTCCTCTGGGCCCCTTGAAAGTTGAGTGGACCTTCTCTTGTTAGATAGGGAAAGTTTTCTTGAATAATTCTGTTGAAGATATTTACTATGCCCTTAGCCTGGTCTTCTTCTCCCTCTGGGATCCCTATGATTCTAATATTGGTCCTCTTTATTGTATCCCATAGATCCCTCAAATTGTGCTCACTTGATTTCTTGAATTTATTGAAACCTATGACATCCTTATTAATTCCTTTGGATTTGTCTTCTACTTCTGAAAGTCTGTCCTCCACATTATCAACCCTGGGACTGAATGATTCAAGTGAGGTTTTTAGTATTTCTTCTTGATTTTTGGTTTCTGCTATGATTTTATTAATGGCCTCTAATTCTTTGGTGAGATCCAGTTTCCAATCTATTTTTGTTTTTGCTTGGGTTTCCTGATAATCATTTTTTAGTTTTCTTAAGTCTTCATCAAATTTAATTAATTGATTGTCCAGCTCTTCTCTTAGTTGATTAATCTTTAATTCACTTAATGTTTTCTGAATTCGTTCATATGTCTCTCCATCGAATTCAGTTTGGAGTCTATGCTTGAGTAGGAATGCTTCAACTCATTTATGTCTTTTCTCATAATTTCCACGTCAGCCCTTAACTGCATCATATCTGTATTGCTGTTGTGGTCAGGAGTCATAATGTTCTCTCTCTGCAATTCTGTATGAGCTTCTTCTACCTCCTTTCCAGTTTCGTGTTCCATTATGGGACTAGCGGCCCTGATTTGGGAAGTTGCGTGTTTCCTTTGGCTTCTGCCCATGCTCAGATAGAGAAGTGGGGGTCAGTGGTCCCGAAGCTGATGAGAGGGTGGGTGGCCCCAAACTTGGGCCTGTATTGCAGACAGACCCCCAACCTCCGTGGAGAGACACTCCCTCCCTTCTCAGAAGGTGGAGGGGACCGCCTCTAGGACAGGCTCCTGTGGGGAAGCCTCTCTATTGGCACCAAGGATCTGAACCCGTGCAAGGGGACAAAGGCGTGAGCCCTGGGTGCACTAAGCCCAGCCAGCTCTGTGTTCCCCTGCAGAGTGGAGAGCTGCCAGGAACCTGCAGCAGTTTTGAAGCTCTGGAGAGTCTGGGCGTCCCCAAACTTTGGCCTGTATTGCAGACAGACCCCAAACCTCCATGGAGAGACACTCCCTCCCTTCTCTGAAGGTGGATGGGACCGCCTCTGAGGACCGGCTCCCGCGGGGAAGCCTCTCAATTGGCGCCAGGGATCTGAACCTGTGCGAGGGGACAAAGGCTTGAGCCCTGGGTGCACTAAGCCCAGCACATTCTGTGCTCCCCTGCTGAGTGGAGAGCTGCCGGGAACCGCAGCGGTTTTGAAGCTGAGGAGAGGCTGGGCAGCCCCAAACTTGGGCCTGTATTGCAGACAGACCCCAAACCTCCGTGGAGAGACACTCCCTCCCTTCTCTGAAGGTGGAGGGGAACGCCTCTGAGGACCGGCTCCTGCGGGGAAGCCTCTCAATTGGTACCAGGGGATCTGAACCCGCGCGAGGAGACAAAAGCTTGAGCCCTGGATGCACTAGGCCCAGCCCACTCTGTGTTCTCCTGCCGAGCTGAGATCTGAAAAATATGGAACGCTTCACGAATTTGCGTTTCATCCTTGCGCAGGGGCCATGCTAATCTTCTCTGTATCGTTCCAATTTTAGTATATGTGCTGCCAAAGCGAGCACTCATTTTTCCTTTTCTTAAAGGATATTTTCTTTATTTCATTTAACTAAAATTTCATAGATATAGATTATACACTTTAATATGCTTTAAGGTGTTAACAGCTAGAACTTTTGATAGATATTATTAAATTCATTGTGAATATACCTGAAATGGATCTGCATCACTTATCTAATATGAAGAGGATTATAGGATGAGGGGACAGAGGGCAAAAAACGAATTCCTAATTGTAGGAGGCATCCCTGAGATTTGCTGAGAGAATCTCAGATCCTAATTGGTTTTCATACCGTTCAAAACTAAAACTTAATCCCCAAGGCAAATGCTTGCGGACATAGGACCAAATCAGAAATTATTGGTTATGAGGGCTCTGCCCTCATGAGAGAAGAAGGTTGCTAACCCAGCAGCCCATATCGGGGTTCACATGCCACTACTAGAAGAATGTCTCCCCCCTTTTAAGGAAGGTGTTGTCTGTCCTGGAAGCAGAGTTCAGACCGGTTGGTGCTTTGATATTGAATTTTTCAGTCTTCACGTTTGTGAGAAGTAAATTTCTGTAATTCTGTTATAACAATACAAAACAAACGGTGACAATGGTTTGTCATCGATTTCACCTCTTCAAGCTTTGCTCAGTGACTAGGCTTCTCTACCTCAGCATATACAACAAATCAGTTAGTGTTCACAGCTGTGCGTCTCCACATCCAGATCAGAATCCCATAGCTCAGAATGTGGCGATTTATTCCCTGTGTGCCTTCTCCTGGCAAAAAATATAGCAAAAATAGATAATTAATTTTGTTAATGAAAATTTAATAATAATCTATAAATCAGTTTTTTATATTACATAGTTGAATTTAATTGATAAAAGGTTGGGATAAACTGCATATCCCCTATGGAATCATGAGTGTACTGTTATAGGTCAGTTCAGAGAAGAGTATATACTTGTAAATGTGTATGCATGTGAAGAAGCATAAATATTAAGGTTATGACTCTTTGAATCTACTAAAAAATAAAATATACAAAAATAATGGATATCATTCAAAGTTATCTACTATAGTAAAGTTGAGACATTTACCATTTAAAATATGATCAAACCCCTTTTTTCTGTTTTTGTGCAAAACTATCACTTATCCCTGAATTACAGATATACCATCTCTGTGCATATTTTTCTATTTTATCACACCTTAATAAATCTTTTTAAATGTGTCATATTGATTTATATTAATACTTCAAGAAAAATGTTGAATGATGCATCCTTCCAACTTTTATAAACCAACAATTGTGAAACTCATCAATCAATACTCTGTATATAGCTATAATTCATGAGGTCTAACTTCGAAAAGATTAATAAAATACTTGAGGTCATCACAGAAGCCAATGTATGACCAGATGTTGAGGATCCTTGTGTGTTTGGAGCTGTCTGGAGTTGGTGATCCTTGAGGACGGCCACACAGAGAGACAGTCAACTCCATGAAACATGAGGGTAACTGGGGGGTGAGGACATTGGCAATTCAGTGACTTGGAAACAGGAAAGTGGAGGTTAATATTTGTGGCATGTCATTTATTGAACCTGTGCTGTAATGGTGGCATATGGAATGGTAATGGGAAATAAATTCAGATAGTGTTAAGGAAATAAGTGAGAGCCCTGGAGGTGAGGAAGGCAAGGCTAAGTGTTTGCTGAAGGGATGTGATTTATTACAGAATCATCTGATGGCGGGAGGATATCCTATAATTATGACTGAAATATATATGGTAGAAGCTACAGAATGATGTCAGGGAAGTTAACTATTGGCAATGCTCAACAGGTTAGCTAGAGAGCCATCTGTGGGCACCATACACTACTCTGGACACTGCAGAGGGGGGTTACTATGAGGAGGTAGGGGAGAGGAGGCAGATAGTCCTTTCAAAAAGAGTAAAGAAAAGATTGTAGTCAACAAGTTCTCAGTTTTCTAGTCTTAAAGATGATGAGTTTTTCTTTTTAGTGTACAAAAATTATAAACTCAAAGAATTGTGATCTAGAAAAATGCATTGTTTAGTGACTACCTGAAGTATGAGATTGTTGGGAATTAAAGGAAGAACAAAGAGGGTTGTTTTGTCCTATCTCTTAACTGGTGGGATACTGTGGGAACTTAGGGGCTGTGTGGGCAGGAAAGAACAAAAGCAAACAGTGAAACAGAAAGAGGTTGAAAGTACAAGAAACTGCCTGGAATGGAATCATTTACGTAAACATAAAATCTTAAGTATGAGAGAAATGAGCTTCCACCCTCACTCCTTGGCCAGTGGGTGAACACCAGCCAATCTGCAACTCGTGTTGCTTTAAACTAAAGAGTTTAATTTCTCTGTGGCTAAGTTAGTCCAATTGCTTCAAGCATGACATTCTTGAGGTCAAAGTCTTGGACTTGATGCTGTTACAGAATAATTAACTTTTCTCTAACCTGTGGTCATAGCCCCAATCCCTTCCCCAGACAAGCTGTCTTTGTTTGCAAGTGACCACATGAAAGCACAGCCCTGTGAGAACCATGTAGCACAGAGCACGAGGACTGGTGATACTGTGTTTATTTGGGAAAGATATATTTTGGATGCCCAATTTTCACTACAGATTTTTTAAAGGAAAAAAAATAGACTTTTACAAAGCATGCTGTGAAATTTAATGTTTTTATGCTAGCAAACAGAAAGAATAAACTGATAGTTGCAGATCTAAGTGATGTGAAATTTTATTGCTAATATGTTATTAGTCAAGCTTTAATCAAATTATATAGCTCATTGTTACACACAATTAAACAGTTGATAGTATAATGTTTTATTTTCTAGAATATCAGCATGATTTGTAGCATTCATAGTCAGTCTTAGGTCTTTATATAAAAGTTTGTTTAAATTTTACTCTTTTTGGTATTATTTCCTTAAAACCATTTGTGTTAATTAAAGATATTGGAAAGATATTATTAATTTTCAAATGAATTAGGATCATTTAAGAATAATATATACCTTTGTAAGTCACATAGCAACAGATTCAAATAATTTTGTTGTTTGGAAGTATTTTGAATATTTGTATGTGTGTACATCCTTATTCCCATGCCTACAATTCTTATTGTTTTGTTATAGAGATTTTATATCTTCCTTTAGTAGATCTTCAGTGTTAGAATATTTTGTGCAGTACTCTTCAAAATTATATGATAATTTTGTAGTTGCAAAGATTTCAGATGGTTTTCTGTGTAACCTAATTAGAAGCCTGAAAATCACAATTGGAACGGCTTATGTAGAATCTTTTTGGATTTGCATTCCACATTGAAAAAGCAAGCACATGTGAGTCATGTCAAACAACTATCAAAATGTCCTCTCTCTTTCCTGAAGACATGTGCATATACTGAATCTAATCTTCCTTGTGTATAATCTTACATCTTCATTTTCCCATCTGTGACAATGTGTCTATCAGATTTAAAAATGGAACATAGTTTTCCAAAATAACACAAATATGTATATAACTTTTATCCATCTGCCTTTTCTAAAAAGAGGTAAGATGAAGGTGTTCTTCATCGTGCCCACACAACCCATGATCTTGTTAATACAAATAAACTAAACACTGGACATGGTAACCTAATGAAATAAAGTCTACTTTTGATGGCTCCAATGAGGAAGCAGGGCATTATCAGACAGAGTACATCTTGAGAAATTCAGGTCAAGATCAACAAATTTTCAAAATTAGTTATATTTTTAAAGAAATTTTAGTTTTATATAAAAACACAAAGATAGAAGAGAATTTTCATATCCCTTATGTTTAATTTTTTATCACATGTATTAATGTTGTACATTTATAATTAATGAGCTAAAAGTCATAGATTATGATTGATTACAACACAAACTTAATTCATGCATTCTTATTTTTGATAAGATAATTTGATCATTCTTTGAGGAATACGAACCTTTAATCAGCTCTTGGTTGGGATGTAACTCAGGAGTTTGGGTGGCAGATGTTCACGGCCACATAAAAATTTCACTGATTGAGTGGACTCCAAGTTTTTGTCTTATGCATTTTGACAACAAGACCACAGAAAGTAAAGTCTGGAAAAAATTTTATAGAGCTTAAGAAAAGGAAAGAAGGCAGAGCATGACAGGGTGCCTATAAATGAGAAAGCCTGCTTATGTCTCTTATTGGGGGTCTTTTATGGGAATTCATTGCATGGGGCTAAGCTGGTCCATCAAGTTGCCCAGGCAGGTATTCAGGCCCTTCTTAGAATGGGGATATCTTCTAGGAAAGAGGGTAATCCCATTCTCTTTTCTAGGAAAGAGAATGATCCTGGTCTCCAGCAAGGTACAGGATATGAGGACTCCTTTAGGAAAAAGAGACAAGGAGAACCAGGTTCCTCCTTTACATGTTGGAGAACATTTCTCCCCTACAGTCTCCAGGACGTTTCTCTCATATGCTTTGATGCGCCCCATGGCCCCAAAACTGCCTCAGGTTTTACTTAATATACTTTTGTTTATTCCAGAAACTAATCCACGGGGCCACATTCCATCTAACAATCATGTCTTTTGGGGTTGTTAACCTCTGATTGTTTTTCAGATTTTTGCACATTTTTCATGACCTGATACTTGTAAGGAGTACCAATCAGCATTTTTCAGTACATTCCCCTGTTTTATAGTTTTTCGTTTTCAGTATGTCCCACATTTGTCATTTGTCTGTTGTACCTATCTTGTGTAGATTTGCCATTTTAGGTGTATGGGAAGAAAGTGACTAAGTATCATTTTAAAAATAACAGATCAAGCAGCGAACCAAGAAAGGAGCATTTGTGTAATGGAGAAGCCTGGGTCTGGGGGAGACAATCAACAGCTTTCAAATTCGGCCAATTTTCCACTTAGTGAGGGGGACCCCTTTTCTGGAACTTGGGATTCAGGGTGATAGTCACCAAATCCCGTACTCTTAGGCTCCCAAGACAAGATGCACTATGGGACCAATTGGCAGGGAGGCTACTAAAAATAGAATTCTGGTAATCCAGAAATGTGTATATTTGTTAACCTACACTGATCACACTCTCCGATGGAGATTGTGTTTGTGTTTTTCAGGATGAAGCGAGAGAGCTGGGGCCCATCTAACCCTACCAACCTACTGTAGGCAGATAGCTGAGATTCTGGCAAGAGAGGAGCCACCACAGTCATACGGTGGAGGATCCATATGGAATTCCACAGAGAATGTCGGGATGAACAAGGGACCCACAGCCAGAGCCATTTAATCAACACAGGATAAGCCAGTGAGACAGAAACCAACGATTTTTGACACAAAGACCCCTAAGCTCACAACCTTAAAGCAGCCTTAATACTCATCCACCATGACTCAGGGAACTGAGCATAAGAGGGGGCGGAAAGATTGTGAGAGCCATGGTGGGGGAGATTATCCAGAGGCATGGCCAGGAGAACCTGGCTGAATACAAGGCTATCCATGGTCCCCTGTCACAAGGACTGATCCAGACGACCCATGGAGGAGGATATCCAGCGGAGTGGGGAGGGGAGGGCAGCGGGGGAATTAGGGATAACAACTCATTGTTTGCCCAGTAAATGTTGTAACTCATTATGGACAATAAAAAAATAACAGATAAAAGGTATATACAGTCTGCATGACTTACTATTATTGATGTTGACCTTAGTCAGTAGTCTAGGGATGTTGTAACAAAATACTGCATGCTGGAATATTGAGACAGCAGAACTGCACTGTGTCTTGATTCTGGCTGCTAGAAGTCTGAGAACCCCCCTCCCTCTCTACTTTCCCCTTCTGTCTCCTCACCTCCTGTCTCTTCATCTCCTCCCTCCACTCACCTTCAGGTCTTTATTCAAGTCCAACTTCCTCAGTAGGCATATCTTCCCTTAATTGCTTAAAAGAATATCCACCTGCTCCTCTATCTCACTTATTCTGCCTTAACCATTTGTTTCTTTTTAAAAAGAAATGTATCTACTACCCTTTCTGTATACTTCTCTCCTTCCATTTGAATATAAGCCCTGTGAGGCAGAGTTAAATCCTTTAGGCTTGCTTGCATGTTTACAAACAGCCTGTCAGACTTTCACAATTTAACAAGTTAATGATTATAATAATGGTAATGGCTACCACATTAAGAATTTTTTATATGTTAAAATATCTTTTGTACCCAGTGTGTATTGGTTTACACCTTTAATCTCAGCACTCTGGAGGCTGAGGTAGGAGGATAGCCTGGGCTACAGAAGTGATTTCAGGATCAGATTGGCCTAGAGTGTGTCCTTGTCTCAAAATAATCTTTTGTATGGTATAGATAAAGACTTTTAGGAAAATTAATTCTGAAAACAACCCTATAATACAGTAAGTATTATTTTTTCATTTTACTAAGTAAGAAACGGGCCAAGTTTCAAAGTTAAAGAGAGGAAAGACTAATAATTATTTTTATTTATGTTTCTATTTTTCAAAAGATATTACCTTCCACGTGTTTCTTTTATAATTCAAAAAACCAACTACTCCCACAATGTTCCTTCACTCAACAAGTTTTTCTAAAATGTATTATATAAAAATCTATGATTCCTATTGGTATATTGACTATTTAATTTATTTTGTATATATTTAATCTATATCAATAATCACTTTTGAAGAAATTCCCAAAAATCCTAGTATAGTGCCCATTTGTTGATGTTTTGAATCTATATAACGTGATAAACAACTGGATTCATTCAAAGTTGAAAATAAAATATATATGCATGTGTTTTTTGAAGACAGAAATCTATTGGTCTGAGTGGGGATGAGTGAATATGATCTCTTTATATATTAGCTTCTGATCTTTTAAATTACAACATGGTATAGGAAGGCTTTCAACAAGGCAAAACATATTTTAGGAGCCTCTTAAGATATGTTCACAAAATAATACATGGTGATTATTTTGTTCTATTTTTAAAGATGGCACATAAGCAATTTTCTTGAAAGCAGAGAATTTGCATACTGTATTTTTAAGCATCTTAAATTACCTGTGCAATTTACTCCAAAAGTTTTTCTGAATGTACACATGATTCAAAAGCTAACAACCTAATGATTTGGAAGGCAAAGAACCAGCAAGTTTGTGATAAAAGGAATGAATATTCTGTAACAGACATTCTAATCTGTCTGCTAAAATGTCCTTGTGATATATAATTGTAGTCATTATTTAGATAACTGAATAATGAAGGTTAATTGGAAATCAGAATAGTATGAAGAAAAGCAAAGTCTGAATTAGTTAAAATGGACTGTGGAAATCAAAATTTTGTATCAGGAAATCTCTTAAAACCCATCTTACCAAACCACACAGAATTTAAATGCCATCTTTTCTTTGGTAGATGGATACTAGCTAAGAGACTGAAGAAACATAGTTTATTAATATATGCTTCATAGTGAGTGTGCATTTGAGTGTTGTTAACAGAAGGCTTGCATATGAGTGGGAATATTTGAAATCAATAAAAATATGAAGCATCAGGCATTTGATAAATCTTTTCATCCTCTAACCAGATTACTAACAGTTTGACAGAAATTTATTGGAGACAGAGAAGTTATCAGAGGACCAGGGTAACATGGATTTTATAGATGTTATGTATGATACAGAGGTACAGAAACACATCTAATTAAACATTTCAGTGTTATCTATTCTGAGTACCATGTTTCTATTGAATTTGTAAATCCCTTCTAGAGTAGTTACCTGATCTGGTTACCTCTATAAATGCACACATTGTTTCCCATTTGCTTGCACACTAACCTCAGCAAATTGATTACCCAACACCACACAGTAGAAGTAATGTTCTTCACATGTTTAGTCAGATCTACTAGTCCACTGGCCTGCATCTATTATTATTATTAGTGTTCAAATATCAGGTCAAAAGTCTTGCATCTATTGAGGCCTCTTGAATGCTTACTTTGGGGTGTCCATATACTATGCTAGAAGAAATCAAAGACCCTGAAGAGATGGTGTGCACCTGTTTTAGTGGACAATGGAAATGAGTGGCAGGAGAAGTACACTATCTGACATATGTAGACAGAGTGTTAAGAGTACTCCAGCCCCAATTCCTAGTTACTAAGTGAACAAAAGTAAGGTATGTCTAAAACAGTGTGACATGTTGTGCAATAGGGATCCCACCTAGGGACTAGGCCTAGGTCCCTAGCCACAGAGGTTTGTCTAGATGTATGGTACCAGGCATGACTTCAGTCCTGTAGAGCAGGCATCAAATCCAGTTGAGAGAAATGAGAGTTTATGAAAGAGGGGTAAGGGATGGGGGGAGGGGATGACAAACATGAAGCTAAACCAAAATGGGTTCAAAATTATAAAATCCTCACTTGCATACTACAGTATTAAACAAGTAGTGGGTGTCATTTGGCAAGAAGGACTGTGAATAGAAGGGGAGAGAGTCTAAGCATGTGAAAAATTGATCAGTCTGGCAACTCCTGGTCCCAGTCATTGGCTCTTTCCCTTACTTAGCTGTTGACCAAAGAGAACCATGAGGTTCCAAAAACAAGACAGGATTCTGTCAAAGATCTTGACTGTCCATCCCAGGCCTGAGGCAAGATCCTGTTGCTGAAGAAACCACAAAAAGCCATCCATCAGCATGGAGAGACCCTGCAAGGTCCAGAATGGTAACCATCCCCCAGATGGTAGTTAGCGTAGGGCTGGAAGGCACTGCATAAGCTGCCAGGGGAAGCTGGTGAACGATAGTTGGAGTAAGCAGAGACCACTGATATGAAATGGAATCTGCCTCCATGAGTAGGCTGAACACACTTACTACTGGGAGAGAACAGAGAACCAAAAAAAGGAGCACTTGTGCAATGGAGGAACCAAAGCCTGGAGGAGGCAATCAAGAGCTTTTAATTCAGCCAAATAATCCACTCAGTGACAGAAGTCCCTAACTGGAAGTAGGGATTTTGGGCCCCAAAGAGAGATGCACTATACGAGTGATTTACAAAGAGGCTACTAACAACAGAATCTAGCTAATTAAGAAATGTTTATCTAAGTTAAACTATACTGATCTCACTCTCCAATGAAGATTCTGTTTATATCTTTCAGAATGCAGTGAGAGAGCTGTGACTCTTCCAACCCTACCAATGCACCACAGGCCGATAGCTGACATTCTAGCAAGAGATGAGTCACACCATACCTACCGTGCAAGATCCACATGGAACCACACAGAGAGTGGTGAGATAAGCAAGAGACCTGTAACCACAGCCAATCAATCAACACAGGATAAGCCAGTGAGATAGACACCAACCATCTTCAACACAACCTAAAGCAGAAGTACAGAGAGCCCCTGAGACCTCAACAAAAAAGCAGCCTTAATACTCACCCACCATGACTCAGGGAACTGAGCAGAAGAGGAGGCGAAAAGATTGTGAGAGCCATGGTGGGGAAAACTCTCAAAGACATTGCCCCCCTCAGTAACATCATACTAGGGCCAGAGGAACTGGGATGACTCCTAGGCTAGCCATGGCCCCCTGCCTCAAGGACTGATCCAGATGGCCCACAGAGGATGATATCCAGCTGATTGAGGATGGAGAAGAGGGATATTTGGGGAACTGGGGATAATAACTCATTGTTTGTCCATTGAATGTAACCCATTATGGATAATAAAAAAATAATAATTAGTTTTCAAGATTCACACATTTAACACTTCTAGGATTTCCAAACTTTCAAGTCATCCATTTTGTTAATTTTTATCAGTTCCTATGTTAACAACTTGATCCAAGTCATCAAAACCTGATAAATACTCAGGTGTGGCATGAATGTTTTTTATGCCGGCACTTTGGACATTGATGGGGGAGGATTGCGGCTGACTTCAAGGCCAGCCTGGTGCTAAACTGTGATTCCAGATAAACTATAAACCTGGGCTAGTGTAAAACCTTATGGGAGGGGGACAAAAAAAAGAAAGCAAAGAAACTTCATAGATATTCTCTGACCTTTCCATTTTTAGACATTTCTTAGAATCTAAGAGTTTGTCAAGATGTGTATAAATCAGCATGGTGCTTTTTTCTTTCTAAAATTTTGTGAACAAAACCACTCTGTCTTGGTTATCAAGTTTTCTAGTGGTTTGGAAAGTCAACTGTCATGTTATTTGCAGATGTTACAGATGGTCGTGTAGATTATTTGTGTCTTAATTTTCCTGAAGACTTCAAATACCCTGTTGTAGTCAGCTGTGACAGAGAACATGACCTAAACCAGAAACTTGGAAAGAATGGGTTTATTTTGGCTTACAGACTTAACGGGAAGTTCCATGTTGGCAAAGAAAATGATGAAATGAGTAGAGAATGGACATCATCTCTGACACAGCACTCCAAACAGCAGCAGGAAGGTATGCCAAAAACTGGCAAGGGGAAGCCACCTATAAACCTCATAAACCCACCCCCAACAACATAGCTCCAACAAGGTTTTAATTCCAAAACCACCATTAGCTGGAGATAAGCATTCAGAACATCTTAAGTTTATGGGGGACTCCTGAATTGAACCATCATAATTGACCCCAGCACTCCCATAAACTGATAACTATACACATTATAAAATGTAATGCATCCACCTCAACTTCAAAAGTTCCAATAGTTTTTATCAATCACAATGATGTTCAAACATTCCCATAATTCAAGTTTTTTTTAACTGAGCCATAATACCAACAAAACAAAACAAAACATAATTGCACTGAACAAATATTCACACTGAAAAAGATGGCATTGGACATTACAAAGACAGATGGAACCAACATAAGATTTAAAATAAACAGGGCAACATTAAACTCTATAACTCTAAGTCCTATAATTCTAACCAGTGAAGAATTTCTGGAGTTCCAATTCTGCCCCTCCAGCAAGTATACTCACAGTCCTGGAAAATTTCACCCAGTGCCAGCAGCTCTCCATGGCAGTCATGCCATAGTCCTGGCATCTCCATTGGGTCTCCACTGCAGCCTGTGGGCCATCCTCATGGCACCATTGGGATTTCACACAGGCAATCCAACACACCTGCTTCATACTGCCCATGGCCATTTCCAAAAATTAAACTGTGTTGCAAGTCCAGTGCCTCTCTCTCTACATTTGTTATGCTCCATAATACCATGTAGGCTACAAATTGTTAATTCAAGGGGTGGAAAGCCAATTTTGAAGAACAGGAAAATTTCAACATTCAGGCCCCTTACTTTGAAAGAGTCTTCATTCTTCCTGCTGCCCCAGTACAGATGAACTGGCCCAAGCTCAATGGTTATAATCTCTCAAACAATTGCAGTTAAATGGGCTTCAGCTTCATTCCAGAGATTTGCTTTCTTTCCTTTCCATCTCTATCTTCACACCAGTCCATTTATACACTAAGCAAGCCTTCACAAGTTCTCACAACACAGGCAGGCAGCAGGCAGCAAGCCTCTCACACAAACTGCTTCTAGACCAGTCCTGAGAAAGTTCTTTCTCACTCTCATAAACCAAACCTTACATTCCATAGTCCTTACTGAATTCAGGTCTTTCCAACACTTACTAGAGTCCATCAAACTTGTACTTACAGCACTGTGAGAAGTCTCTTAGGCTGAAGTTTAAAATCCTTCAATAAATCAATTCCAATAAGACAAAGTCACAGAATAAGGGTAGTAGCAAAAATGAATCACCCCACTTTATAATACCCAAACTCTTGTAGCTAACCAACCTTTTTGTTGCTGTGACAAAGAATCTAGCCAAAAGCAGCTTGTTTATTTTGGATTACAGACTCGAGGAGAAGCTCCATGATGGTAGGGAAAACGATGATATAAGGCATGAGCAGAAGGTGGGAATCGCCTCCACCATAACACTGCAAAGAGCGGCAGGAAGGTGTGTCAAAAACTGGCAAGGGGAAGCTAGATATAACCCCCAGAAGGCTGCCCCCCCAAAACAGAGCTCCAATAAGGTTCCAATTCCAAAACTTCCATCAGGTGGGGAATGAGCATTCAGACCACATTAAGTTTATTGGTGACACTTGAATCAAAACACCATATACCTTAAAATAAAATTGCTCCAATGTGCCCTTTATTGCTGTGATTAAGTACAAGGGGCCACAAACCTGATCTCATAGCTGCAGATTACCCTCAATTTACTTTTTAATAGAAGAGCTTAAAGAAGCCCAGTAATATGGTAACCATAAAAAAAAAGTTTGAGCTCTGTGGATTTTCCCTCAGTATCCAAATTTCCATTCTCAGTAAGTCATATGCATTTTGTTTCAGAAAGAATTACATATTTATTGGCCACACATTGTAGCTTTAATAACAGATGTCTATATGCAACTAAATGGATTATTTCTAACAAGTTAATTTTTTGTGATTTTAAAGATGAAATTGTAAATATATATGAATTTGCTATCATTACCATTACCCATGTCCACTAAATAGTTGCCTGCATTGGAATATATTTAGTAAATTTCCAAGCAAAAGGCAGAACATACCATTCAGAATAATTACTTGCCCCAATAGAAAAAGAGTTTGATGTCAGGAGATATTTTTTCTTGACTTCCATGAAGTGCTCATGAAAAAGGCAGGTCTATGAAAGAAGAGTAGATGGACTTCCCATGAGGAAGGCCTGGAGGAATTGAGTAATTGATCAGAGGTTAACAACCCACTGTAGCCCTCTGAGGATCCTTCCTTCACATAAAACTAAGTCGAAAACTGCTTTGAAGGGCAGTAAACACTCTCCTCTGCAAAGTGTAAATGGGGGGATAAGTGTAAGTTAGGGGGCAGATGAAAAACCTAGCCCTTTTCTCAGTTCTTTATGATTGTGTATTAGTTTTAATTAATTTAATTTAATTAGCTTTTTTAGTACCTGGGAAAAGTGAAATGTTAGGTCTTTATTTTATATATTTATTAAACATTTTCTACTGCTTGAGATATGGTAGGAAATTCCCACATAATCACAAGCACACATGGAAGGATGAGTTATCCTGCCATGAGAATGAATAAAACCAATCATCTGAAAGTCCCACCCTAAGATTCAAGTGTGCATGGTTTCCCTAAGACTCAATTGACAGTAGGGTAGTGTAGACCTGCCACTCCTCACATGTGGGATCCTGCTGAGAAGCATGGAGAACAGAGGGTTAAAGGAAAGTTGAGGCTGGCTTGAAACCCCGATAATCTCATATTTGAGACCAACAGGAGTTTGCCTTGTCTCCTTCCTTTTTCCTAAAATCTCCAGCTCCTGGTAGGCCTCAATAAACCCTGATAAGTCCAGGCACTTTAAGACCTGAGCTTACTGGAGCTCACATACCTCAGCTAACTAGCCCAGGTAATATAAAAGTATAAAGGTCACAGCTCCTCTGCAGCCGAAATCCGTTACATGCCTAAAAACATGTAATTCCCGCCCCTTGGAGCTAAAAGAGTCCCCTCAACTTATCTATGCAAACCAGGCATCAACAGGTTACTGACCACAGCCAATCCCTTCATGAAACATCCACAGACTACCTTGCTCCTGCCAATTCCCTTGCCACTTATGTCCCTGCCCCTCCTTTTCCCTCCTAAATAAAAACATCCTCCCCAAAATAATAAATGAGCTCTTCTCTACAAGTGTCTCCTGGGTGGTTATGACATTCAGCTTACCGCTATCCCAAGACTCTGTCCACCCAGCCACGTGGATGAACAGGGGTGTTAGTATACAATGAACCCCCAAGGAATCCATGAACCACAGTCACAAAGATGTTCACTCATCTTAACCATCAATAGACTCAGCATTGTCAGTGGAATATAATGTATAATGTCTATAACTCACTAAAAAAATGACACAGATAAAGTAAGGGGTTGGAATCTTATGGTCAGGTTCTAAGTAATAAATATGATCAGATTCAGTCACAAGTGAGATACTGTGTTCAGTGATGACACCAGTGTTGGGACTTTAAGAACTATGATTAATATGTTACAGAGCCAACTGGACAGGGCAGGTAATATGTACAAACAAGTGGAGAATTTCATTAAAGATACAGCAAGTGCATGAGGTACATAATGAAAATGCTAGAAGGAAACAATAAGAAAACCTACAAACACTACCTCAGAGACATATAGTTCGAATGCCCTCTTCATGTTAACATAGATTTGACTTAGTTTAGGAGCCAAGGCATATGCAAATGATAAAACAAGAGCACAAAAAGCAAAACAACATTTAAAAGCTGAGGAATATTTCTGAATAAACTGATGCACATGTGGTTTGATAGTACAGAGAACAAGGTATATAATATTTTTGAAACAATAATTAGCTTTAATAAAGACATCAATTCATGGATACAAAAAGCTCAGAGAAACCTGCAAGTGTTAAAAGAACTAAAATACCCTTCAGCCCCACAACAAAAATGATACATCTTGTACCATTAGAATCTACCTACTTCAAATTAAAGATGAAAATAAAATTTGAAGTAACCAGAAAAAATATCACAGAAGGGGGGAAAGTCAACAATCATAGGTAGCTTCCCATCAGAGCCTCTTCAATCTAGATGACAGGACTGAGAGCATTTCTGAGCACAGTAGTTTCCCCTTATCTGTGAAGATTACTTCCCAAGACAACTAATGGAAGCATGAAGCCATGGAGAATAGCTTACTCTTGGTATATTAAGATTTTTCCTATATATTCATGTTTTAATTTAATTTATAATTTTAGTTTAAAATTACATATAATGAAAGTAATGACCATAACTAATACTACAATTTAAAAGAGACAGTAAAATATTTGTCAGCCTCTCTAAGTCTTTCAGTAGGGGCCTCTATTAAGCAAAATCAAGGAAACTTGCCCACAAGCTCTGCTCCAGCACCATAATCTGTTCACTGAGCTAGATGGTTAAGTACACAATATATATATATATATATATATATATATATATATATATATATATATATATATATATGATGGAAATAGGGCTGGCTCACTTCTGGACAGGACAGAATGTTCACGAGTTCTTCATGGTAGTCATAATGGCACACAATTATACTTTGGAATTTTCCATTTAACACTTTTTTTTTCCATTTAACATTTTTAAAGTGCACTTGGCCAAAGGCGACTAAGAGTGTGGAAAGCAAAACCGTAGGTAAGACAGGATGTTTGCACTGCAAGAAATAAATTGGTAGTTTAAAATTAATCATACTCAGTAAAATATCTTTCAAGCAAATATGTATATATATATATATATATATATATATATATATATATATATATATATATATTTCAGACAGAAAATTAAAACTTAATTCCTAATAGACCTATGACACGTGATTTTCTGTGCACAGGAAGAATATCACATCTGAAAAGACACATTGATTCAGTGAAATGAAGAAGTGGAGGAAAAGAAAAACCAAAAGGTACAGATTCCAGGGCATAGTTTACTGACAGAAACTTGCCCAACACATGGGTGTAGTTTGTCCACAAAAAGGCAAGCAAATAAAAACAAAGAATTAATGATATGAAAATGGGAGCCCACATACTGACTACTATGAATGGGTTTTCTCATTCCTGATCCTGTCATTATTCTTTTCAGACACATTCCACAAAGGTGGGGGAGTCCTTAGATGAGGTCCTTGTATTTTCTCCTTGATTGTTTAAGACAACAGTCAATAGACAAGCAGTCACAAGTGGTCTTTTTTTGTTTGTTTTCTTAGTTTGTTGAGGTAGGGTCTCACTCTAGTCCATGCTCATCTGGAATCCACTATGGAGTCTCAGGCTGGCCTGGAACTCACAGCGATCTTGCTTCCCCAGTTTGGGATGAAAGGTGTGCACTACCAGCCTACGGCCAAGTGCTCTCTTATTTGAGTTCTTGAAGGGAATATATCTACAAATGGAACAATCAGCCCCATTGGACACCAACGGAGAAGGCTGTTAGCTCCGCTCTACATCATGGATGCTGACTGAAATTGTACTTCTTTGGGGAGTACTGCATGCTCTTCCTCACCTTTGCTTTCTATGGAACTTAGTGTAGACTCTGGGTGCTGTAGGGTTGGTTTATTGAACACCACCAAACTGTAGCATGTGATGCTTGCTAAAGGAGGTAAGCTTTAATGATGCTTGAACCCTACCCTCATCCAGCTAGCTTTTCTCTTGGTTGTAGGAGCCTTTGATCTACATTCTCATGATACAAATCAAAGATGAGAAGTAGATATTTTAGGTGGCTGGAGAGATAAAATAGCTTAAGGGGTTCAACACACTTGCAAGGCATGTTGACGTGGGTTCAATTCCATGGACACCCATGTAAACCCCCAAAAGAATTGCTTTGTAGCAGCAAGAGACTCTGGCATTCTCAAATATCCCTTCTGTGCACATAATCTTGCTTGTAATCTCAGATCTCAGGAGGCCGAGGCAAAACGACCACTGTGAGTTCAGGTTACACTGAACTATATAGTGAGTTCTAGGGCGGCCTGGGCTACAGAGTCCCAGCAAAAATAAAATTAGATTAAAATTAAATTTTACCTCAGTGGAAAATCTTCCCTAAGTTCCTCCCAGCATGTTCAGAGCTGTGCTACAAACTAGAATTAAAAAACTTGCAGGTTAAAACAAACAAACAAACAAAAAAACAGGAAAGTCATGATGTGTCTTTATAAATCAGGTCCCATTTTAGGATGTTTGGCTATATCCTATGTAGCACATGAAAGACATGAAATGTATGGATACATGATAAATGACAACAATTATTTAGAAAGGGGAATGTGTCATGTGTAGATTTCTGGCAAGCTAAGACCCCAACCCTCCCTCCCCACACGTTATTACAAATTTCCTTGTTGAAGGTTGACAGAGTTCAGCTTACAGGAAACAGGCATTTCTTAATTTAGGGAACTGGGTTGATTATATAACAAAAGATCCACATATCTCCTAGGCAAGCTATTCAAGCCACTGGAATTTTTCAGTGTGTTTGAGAAAAGCAAAACTTTTTATTTTTTATTTTTGGTAGTAACTTGTCTCATGTAAGCACTGCTCATTTGGGAGGGAAAGATTGATAATACATGTCCTGAAACACTATGGAAAGCAGATAATAGGTCAGAAAAGCACCTAGGTTTTACAAAATCATTAGAAATAAAAATAGACATAGGAGCATGTAAGAGTTATGCTTACTGGGGCTGGGGCTCATCAGTTAAACTCACTTGCTTGCAAAGCCTGCTGGCCAGGGGTACAATTCCCCAATACCCATATAAAGCCAGATGCACAACATGACAAATGGGTCTGAAGCTCTTTGCCATTGGCAAGAGGCCATGGGGTACTCTCTCTCACACTCTCATAAATAAAATTATTTACATATCTACATATACATATAATATATATGCGGATGAAGTAGTGGTGACATGACTTTTGGTGGGCAGTTGGCTGTCTTCTTGTTTTATTATTGGCTCTCAGTTTTCCTCCATTTTCTCTGCCATCAATAAAATAAAGCAGATTCCCCAACCAAGTGAGAGAGCATCTTGGGTTAAAGGGGGTTTGCAAAGTTATTGGAGAGAATTTTAGGCATGGAAGCCCACTTTTCTTCTCTAGAGAGCAGTGGGGCTTCTCTCTGAAGTTTATGAGTTTCCTGTTCATAGAATTCTGACTTGGTTTCCAGTACCAGGTATGAGGTCTCCCTCTCTGTGCGGGCTTCATGAATTCAATCAGAGAACTGTTGGTAACCCATGGGAGGCTGCATACCACATTTGCACAAGTGTGTACTTCTAGTGTGGCTGGTGATTTTGTAATCTTGCCTCTTCATGCTGTTGGTGACTTGTCCTCCAGTGGATCCCGGCAGCCAGGTGGGAGCTAGTTTGCCTTTCAGTTCCAGCATGATATTCCAGTGTCCTGAGACTGCATCCTGTGGTGTCTTCAGCAATAGGATCTTACCTTTTAGATCTGGCAGGTAATCATTGCTTTGGCAATGACTTACATTGTTTTGGGGTCCTCATGGGTCTCCCTGGCCAACAGCTCACTGTAGATGGTAACCCAATTCTCTGCCCAGGATTTACTAGACAGAGTCCATGGTTTAAGGTTAAGCTTAATCCATCTCTGTCCTCTGTCGTTTTAATTTAAGTGTAATTCCGCCTCATCTTCCCTACCCCTAACCCCTCTGAGTCCATCCCACCCCCTTTCTCTCCTTTCTAACTAGTCAATTAATCCCTCCTCCTCTTTCTTCCTATTTCTTCTCTCTCCTGGTCCCATTCTAGTTTTATGCCCATATTCCTGAGGATTACTACCATTTGCTTTCACTTCCAATTGATCTCAATTAGGAACAGCAGATGAAAGTGTATTGAATACACTTGGTTTCCACATTCCTGGCATAAACATCCATTCCAGGCACAGTTTAGGGGAGAATGGGATTTAATTTAAATTTACCAATCTAGGGGGAAGGAAGTTTCATCAAATGTCAGAAGAAGCTACTTCCATATGTCTAAATAGATAACATCACCAGCCAGCAAACACCAAAAGCAACAAGCACAAAACTCGAAAGCAGCAGGGACCCAGGCAGAGCTCAAGCAGTTCTAAGTGAGCAAATGATTTTTATCAATTACTTCCCATTTCCTGCACATTTCATTAGTTAATTTTTTCCTTATATCTGAGTAGATTTCCATTGTGTATATGCACCACATCTTCATTATCCATTCATCAGTTGATGGGCATCTGGGTTGATTCCAGTTCCTAGCGATTGTGAATAGAGAAGCGACAAGCAGCTGAGCAAGTATCCCTGTAATAGAGTGGACTCTTTAGGATAAATGCCCAGGAGTGGTATAGCTGGATCTGATTGTAGATCCATTTTCTTTTTTTTTCAGGAGCCTCCATAATGGTTTCCACAGTTGTTACACAAGTTTGCAGTCTCACCAGCAGAAAATAAGATTACCTCTTTCCCCACAGCGTCACCAGCACTTGTCATTTGACTCATTGATGAATGCCATCCTGACAGGAAGAAGATAGGATCTCAAAGTTGTCTTGATTTGCATTTTTCTGACGACTAACAATGTGGAACATCTCCTTAAGTGTGTGATGACTATCTGTATTTCTTCCATAGAATTCTCTGTTCAAATCTGTAGCCCTTTTTTTTTTTTTTGATTGGGTTGTTTGAATTTTAATTGCATAGTTTTTGAATTCTTTGCAGATTCTGGATATTTGTTGGAGGTATAGCTGTGGAAGATTTTCTCCTGTTCTATGGGATGTGTGTTGTCTTTGTTGATGGTTTGCTCATCTATGCAGTATCTTTTTTAGTTTAATGAGGTCCAAGTGGTTAAGTATTGATCTAATTTTCTGTGCTACTGGAGTTTTAGGAAGTCTTTCCCTGTGTCTGTATCTTGGATGGTTCTCCCTGTTTTTTCTTCTATGTGTTTTAGTTTCAGGTGTTGCTTTGAGGCCCTTTTGTGCAATGAAAGAAGTGGGTCTAATTTCATTCCTCAACATGTAGTTATCCAAGTTTTCCAGTACCATTTGCCAATTGTTGAAGATACTATCTTTCCTCCAGTGTTGTTTTTCTTTTTCTTTTCTTTTCTTTTGTTTTGGGGGGGAGGGGGCTCCTTTGTCAAAAATCAGGAAGTTGCTTGAATTTACATACGGGTCTTCTATTCTATTCCATTGATCTGCATGCCTGTTTTTGTGCCAGTACCATGCTGTTTTAGTGACTATGACTTTGTACTATATCTTCAAATCAGGGATGGTGATGCTTCCAGACATATTTCTTTGTTGAGGATATTTTTGTTTATTTAAGAACTTCTGTTCTTCCATATAAATTTTGAGACTATTTTTTTTTCTATCTCTCTGAAGAACATTGGTAGAATTTTCATTGTAATTGCATTGATTGTGTATAATGCTTTTGGTAGGATGATCATTTTTACAATGTTAATTCTTCCAATCCATGAACCTGGGAGGTCTTTCCATCTTCTCATTTACTCTTCAATTTCTTTTTCTTTCTTCAGTGTTTTTATTGTTTTATTTGTATAGGTCTTTCACTTACTTAGTTATTGATATTTCATTATATTTTGAGTGCTGGATTATTGAAAACATCATTTTCTCCATATGTTTGTTTTTGGAATCTACCAATATCTGTGTATTGACTTTGCATCCTGTGACTTTACTGAAAGAATTTATCGCCTTTAGAAGATTTTTTTGTGGAGTCTCTTGGGTCACATATATAAAATCATGTCATCTGCAAATAGGGCTAGTTGGATTTCTTCCTTACCAATTTGTATCTCTTTTGTTTATTTCTCTTGTTTTATTGCTTGAGCTAAAACCATAAGGACAATGGTGAAAAGCAATGGTGAGAATGGGCACCGTTGTTTTTTGCAGACCATAATGGGAGCACTTTATATTTTTCTCCATTTAGTACAATCTGGGCTTTAGGTGCATTATGAATAGCCTTTATTATGTTGAGATAGGGTTTCACCATCCCTAGTATCTCCAGTGTTTTAATCATAAAGAAGTGTATTTTTTTTCCAGAGGCCTTTTCAGCTTCCATTGAAATAATCATGTGATTATAAGTGTTTAATTTTATTTATGTGGTGAATTACATTTATTGATTTCCGTGTGTTGAATCATCCCTGCATCCAAGGAATGAAATCTACTTGATTGATCAAGGTAGATGATGCTTTTGATGTTTTCTTGAATTCAGTTTGTGAGAATTTTATTGACAATTTTTGTATGTAACTTCATTAGGGAAAGTGGTCTATAATTTTCTATTTTTGTTGGATCTGTTCAGGTATTAGAGGAATGTTGGATTCCTGGAAGGAGTTTGGGAACATTCCATCTTTTTCAATTTTGCAAGATAATTTCAGTTGTTCTTATTGATTATTCCAATTCCTTTATCCATCCTTTGGATTCTTTTTGTTGCAATTCTTCCAATTCATTGAGACATTCTTTGATTTTTAATTTGAGATTTTTTTTGCTGATTTTTTTTCCATTTCCTTCAGCCATTCTTGGAGTTCCTGCTTGATTACCTTTTGTTCAGTTTCTTCCCATTCATACTCCCAGTTCTTCATGGTCTCATTAGGTATGTTTTCAAATTCTTGTCAAGATCCCATTTTGGTGTTCTATGTTATGATTTTCCTCTAAGCTTTCATTGTTGAACTATGTAATCATGGTGGTAATCCCTCTGCTTGGTGTGGTATGTGATTTGCTTTGTGTTTGGATCTGCCCATCTCAGTATTGGTTGTCTTACTGAGGATACAGCAATAATAGCTCTTGTGTATCCTGTGTTGAGTGGCCTGGATTAATTTGATCACAGTGTGGGATTGAAGAGTATCCAATGGTTTAGGATGGGTGCACTTGCGGCATCTACTTTGTATGTGTCAGTTCCTGGAAAATCTTGGTGAGTCCTTGGGAGGCTTGGCTTACCTGGTGTCCAAGCTGGGCACTGTTATTCCAGACCTGTTTGCTGCCTGGCTTTTGGGAATGAAATCAGATTCAAGCTTCTCCTGGGAGCTGACGTCAGTATTCAGTTGTCCTCTACATCAGCCCTTCCTTAGATATTTTTTAAGAGGGGCAGGAGCTTGCAAGATGGGTGTGAGAAGTAGAATCCAAGTTGATTCTCTTCTGGCTGTTGACTCTCCCCTGGCTTGTTCTTTCCTCGACAGCCACTGTAGAATGGGTTCTTGCTCTGGAGCTCACATCCAGCACTCAGCTCTGTCTCACAATGGTCAAAAAATATTCTCTTTCAAAAAGGAGTTAAAGACTGTCGAGTCTGATATATCCAGGTCAGCTCTATAACCAATAAAGAGCTTTATAGTCAGTTCTTCCTCTCCCCTTGTCTCTCCTCTGTATTTTTCTCTGGTTCTTTCTCCATCATTTCACAGGTTTATAAAAGCTGGACCAGCTTCTGTTACAGATTTGGATTGAGTGAGAATGACTGTGTCATTTTAGGAAAAGTTGTCATAACTTTGCATACAACATTAACCAGATACACATTCTCTGTGTGTGTCTGTGCTCTGTATGACATCAGCACATTCCTGCCCACACAGCAACTGTGGTGGCCAGGCCTCCTATGCAGTTTGACCTTCTGAATCCCCCAAGTGTGTCATCAAAATTACCTGTGGTTACTTTGCTTCTGTTTATCAAAATTTCTCAACTTGAGTTTCTACTACATCTCTCTAGGGATGCGAATTGTTCACATAGCTTTCTTACTTCAGTTGTTTTAAATGTGACCAATTAAAAAGCTAGTGTCCCAATTTAAGTTAATACCTCAAGAAAAGGCATGACTGACCACAGTGACATCTCTGTGCTAATGGAACCAGATATACAAGCAGTTTATTAAAAGGAAATAAATCTCAGGAAACCACAATAACCAATAACTTTAATTTTATGAACATTAAATGGCAAGGTAATTAACTTAATATCAGCATTCTTACAACAACTATTCTACAACCCTTGTTATAACTTTCCATTACAAGTCTGTACACTTTGGATATTTATCCATACCATTTCTGTGTATTTTAAGTAAATCGCCTAAACCACTGAGATTAGGACTAAATTATAAAATGCTTTGTAAGGAAATTCATACTTACAACTTCTGAATCATTACATTACATCTAAATCATTATAATACATAAATATTTGTTTATTTCAAATACATGCATTTCTTTTTAAAAAAATTAACACTTTTTAATAACAACCTCCATACATATACACAATATATAATGATCAGAATCCCATCCCAATCCTCTCGTACACACCCCTCCTGTAACTCCTCTCCACTTAAGCTCTTCTTCTTTCTAACTAGTTTTTCATATATTTTGAAGTCATCATTTTCCCTCATACAGGTCATAGTAGTGTCAGGCACTAGGAGGTCCTGAATGCAATGGCCACTTTATGTCTGGAAGACAGCGTTCTGAGACATTCCTCTCCAACCATTGACTCTTCCCTTTCTTCTGAGACATTCTGCAATGATTCCCGAGCATTGGAGGCTATGATAGAGATGCCTCTCAGTGCTGAACACTCCAAGGTCACTTATTTTCAACAACTTGATGAGTTTTGAGCCTCCTAATTAGGAACATCATCTGAAAAGAACAACTAATCAAAAAAGTGAGAGTAGCATCATTATATGGACATAATTGGTGGGCATAAAACATACACTTAGAAAAATAATATTATTATCTTCCTCCAAAAGCTTATGACCATCCCAACCATAGGCTTTTTTGGATCAGGAATGAATTGGCCTCAAATCCAATCAGAGAGAAGTTGATTTTCTCCATAACAGACATGATGCCATTGAACCAGTTGGCACAATTGTTCTGGCTGATGAGTCATGTAGCTTGCAGCATCCGGTGATTATTAAGCCTACTCATGACTCTTCTCCCCCAGCTAGGTACACATTGTATACACTTTTAGCAATGATATTTTTTCTATACATTTAGTAATTAAGATACCTGTTTTTACCAAATAGAATCTGTACCTAGATAATTGTCTGATAAATGAGGTCATGCATCCAGAATGATTTAGAGGTAAGGGCCAGAAGAATAAACAACTTAAGTGATGGCACTTATTCCATGCCATATGCTACAGCCACGATATGTACAGGAAAAGATCCCCTCTATAATAAACAGTCAGATGCTCCTTCCTGGATGACAAGGGCTTCTTGACCAGGTTTGAATTGGGAGGGCACGCACACCTTCTTTCTTTCATCTGCTTCCATTGAAACTGTACTCAAAGGTCTTAAATTACCAGCACATCTTTATTCATGTACTAAATTCTATCTTACTATTGAAAACTCACCTGCTCTCTCTTCACTATGGTGGCTACTTTGCATGTGCTAGGGTAAATCTGCAAGTGTAAGTGTTCAAGAGGATTAAATAAATGAATAGAATCTGGCAAGTGGAGTAAACATTTACATTAGCTTACATCATAATTATTCTTGTTTTTTTTTTTTGTTCATGTTAAAACACTTTAGATCTTAAGCCACAAAGGACATTTTTTTTACATTTATTATATCTTAAAGTTTATTTATTCATGTTAAATTCTCTAGGGTTTTCTTTTTCTTTTTTTTTTTATTGTCCATAATGGGTTACA